>JAOWBW010001501.1:0-278593 GCA_026119855.1 Campanula takesimana | reverse complement strand
TTAAGAAGGGTATACTCCCTCCGTCCCACTAGAAGTGAGACTTTCTTTTCTTTTTTGGGCCGTCCCACTTAAAGTGAGACCTACCAAAATGGAAATGTTTTAATATACTTATATTCATCATTCCCCACTATTTAACCCCACTCATTCTCTCTCTTCATTTTCCACCACTCATTTTATTCAACCAAGACCACTATTTACCCCACTCATTCTCTCTCTTCATTTTCTACCACATATATATCACTTTATCTTAAATATCGTGCCCACTCCTCTAGTCTCACTCTCAATGGGACGGAGGGAGTATATAAAGTCACATAAAAGTGTCATAAGATATAGTTTATAAAATGAAGTGTCAAAATTTTATCGGTGATTTTTATTATAGTGTGCCGGGTCCACAATCGATTTAACTAATAAAATATTGTCACCTTACTTTGTATCTATCATTTTGTAAACTTCTTTTCTGCACTGCACTTTCTCTAACCTCTTGAAAACACCATAAAGACTACCACTTTGCAATAAATTACGATTTTGACCCCTTATACACTGAATTTATAAGCCTCAATTATAATACTTATCCGACAGAAAATCTTTTCAAACAGATTTAGTCAGTACCTCTGTATTAAAACGAATTACCTTTTTTTTATATTTTCTTAAAATGTCTCTAATTAATTTATATATTATACTTGCAACTAACCATTTTTTTGTTGTAAAACATAAATTTTCATTAATAAATTTCAAGAGAATGACACTTCAAAACAGCCGGAATCTATTTCCTAAGTAGAGGATTTTGATCAAGACGTACAAACAAAAACAAATTGCCCATCTCCATGAAAAAGCGTAACTTGTCTCAAAAAATGAAGTCTAACCTTAAACCAATCTCATTTGAACACCCTTATGAACAATGACATGAGATGCCCTCTATATCACTATACAATCATATATCCACATGCACAAAAACTCGTGTGAGACGGTATTACGTATAAGACGGGTTTTATTGAAAAGTAAATGGTCTGCTCCCATATGGGTGAGGCGGGGCGGGGCAAACCCATTTTCTCTCTTATCGAGACCTTTCTCATACACGAGACCGTCTCACAAGAGACTTCCTCAATATAATGAGATAACTATATTTGACTTAATCGGAATATGCAATTATAGATATTTGCTAAAAATAACACACAAAGGCTCTCAACAAATGGAGAGAATGCAAAGACACTCTCGACAGAGGAGAGAAAACGAGGCTCTCAACGAATGTGAGAAAACGTGTAATAACGAGAAAAAAAAGGTCTTGATTGCACAATAAATCGACAGCAAAAAGAGTGATTGCTTTGACCATTTCGACCACCACCACTGAACTTCATCAAATTCATAATCCTTAAATAAAAATAAGAAATTATTGAAACGAAAAGAAGAAAAATATTACAAACAAAAAGAGAAAAACATTAGACAAAACGATTGAGATTACATAAAGTTTAATATTCAAGGTGATGACGCCCTAGATTTCTGGGGTCACGGAGATAGAACTCCAACTTTGCTGTCTCTTGATCCTGATCACAACACAAACAAGAACACCGTTAAGACCAAGGCCGGGTTGGAATCCGTCTTAGGCCCTCGGGTGTGAGAGTAAGATCTCTGAGGAAAACCTAGGAAGAAGGTTCAATGAAGACCTTGTGTGTGTGAATAGGATAGAGCACGTACCTCTCTCATGGGGCGAAAAGGGGTATATATATGACCAAGGGAAATAAACCTGCACAAGGTACTAACCACCCTGGTACTGGGGGGACACGTGGCGAGTCCCCAGTGGATCGGTCAGGAGAGTGGCTGGGAAGGTGGCGTGTCTGTCAGGGAAGCATGGTTCCATCACCAACCGTTATGGTGTGTCAGGTACGGTTAGGTGACGCCTCGCGTACGTTTGTGCCAGCTGGGCACTACGGGCTCCTCAGGATGACGGGAGGCAGAGTCAACTCGGGCATATTCATCAGGAGATAAATCCTCTCGGGCTTACTAGCCCGCGTTCCTTGTCGGTTAGGCCTCCAGAGTTCAGGTCCGGTTCGGGCGCGTTAGATCGCATTGATTCTAGACCGGCGAGCATCCGGCCCAGAAGGCTCGGTCTCATCAGTGGCCCCTAACTCCGAGGGTTAGCTCATTCATGTGCGGCGCGAGGAGTTATACTTCCTAGGCTCGATTCGGGCAAATTGCAATTAATGCGGGCACGGATTGCAATGGGACGGGAGTCTTAGAATAGTGGTTGACGAAAGGACAGGTGGGCCCCTTGTGTCAGGCTAGTGGCGTAGCCATCTGTCTTTTGACATGACCAGGAGCACGTCCATTAAATGCGAACCGTCATCGGTATTCGAAAAAGCAATTCCCGCCCCTTCACTTTTCGGGTTTCGATCGGGTTACCAGATATTTCGGGTCGGTCCGACCCATTTTTGGCGCTATAAATACCACGGATGCTGAATCATTCCAAACTTTCGTAACTTCCGTCTCTCTACCTTCCAGTTCCAACGAATACTTTGCTTCTCTGGATTCCTGACTCCGAAGATCTCGTTCTCGTTCCTCACTTCAAATTCGCAGGTATTGTTCCGCACCTCGCTTTTTTCTTCTTTGTTTCGATTCGTCGTTTTAATTTCTGCCATTCTTTTCGTTGCCGTTTTTCGAGCGCGAACCCTAAAAATTTTGCTCCCGTCGAGCTTTCGGATTTGTACGAGAGTTGTGTGACTTCTCGTAGCCTCGCGTCTTCGAGTCCAAATTCTGGCCCCTAATTTCTGAAAACTTGCTGAAATATTGTTGTAGCCATGGAAGGGCTGGATTTAGGGCGTAAACTCCGTCCCGACCTGTTTGGTTGCTGCCGGAGGACCGGTGGGGTATACAGGCTCCTGTTAAACGCCTGGAAACGGCTGTCCTTGAATGAGTTCATTGCCATAGGTTTAGCGTATAGCTGGGAACCCTGGGTCTTGCCCCTGTTGTGGGAAACAGGTCCCTCCGTCCATTATGACTCCACAAGGATGAGGGTGTTGGGGGGAGAGGAACACTTGGGCATTTTTGTCACGGCTGTTTTAACTCGATTCCCCGATAATGTAGATATGGCTGGAAATGCTAGAAGGTTGGTAAGGTCGTGCGGGGAGCGTGTAGCCTCGAGTGGCCCTGATTCTCTCAGTTGGATGGACGCTCCTTTTAACGAGGACGAGCAGGCACGATCTCCGGGCTTGGCCCCTGGTGTTATTGAAGTCACGAGCAGTGCGGAGGCTTCCGATCAAGAAGTGGGGGTTGATGGTGAAACCGCTCTTGAGGATGAGGTTGGGGCGATCGTGGCTCACGGGCTAGTAGATGAGTCTGAGTCATCTGAGACACCTTCTGACCCCCGGGGGATTTAGAGAGAATGGCCCCAGGTACAGCGCGTATGGTCAAGCGCATTCGCTCCCCGGTTCAAATATTGGCTTCCTTCCCCGAGGGGCCCGACGATAGGGTCAAGAGCCAGGCCGGAGCTTCCAGCTCAGGAGCGGGCATGGTGGAGGAGCAGGACTCCGATGATGAGTTTTTAACCGTGTACCACATCGATCGCAAAGTCTACCTTGTCGGCGGTCTCGATGATTATTCCTCTCCGTCAGGGAGCAATTTGGCTGGTCCTGCCCGCGTCCGGGCAGATAATATCGCCTGCGTGTTTTATCCCGTTCAGTTTGAGAATGGCCTCCGGCTTCCCTTGGACCCGTTCATTTGCGAGTTCCTGGAGTTTTCCAAGTGCCTTCCCATGGACTTGACTCCCAACGCGATTCGTTACCTGGTGTCTTTTATTGTTGTGAGCAGGGTATTGGGATATGAACCCTCTTTGTCCGCCTTGTACGTTTTCTTCACTCATCAAGTCACCGCGAGCAGTTTGAGCTTGAAAACGAAGCCTAGGTCGAAAAAGATCTTTTCTGCGGCTTCTAATAAATTCGATCAGTGGCAGAGATATCCCCTGGTGATTCAGAATCGACTCGGGTGGCCCTTTTCTAAGCCTGATAATACTTCCCCGCTGTCCATATCTTCCAAGGATTATCCTAGCTCAGATGGGGGTATTGAGCTTGCGTCCGCCATGCAGGATTACCTCGCCCGGCATACGAAATCAGTGACTTTAGAGGACCAGACTGTGGTCGTGGTTGAACAAGTTTTCGACGTTCAAGCCATCATCAACAACGAGAGTCTTTTGGCTTACACCGGGGTGGCCCCATGCCGAAATCCTGATTTTGAGAGCAGGGTTAGCATGACTCCTATGTGGCGGGATCCTTGCTGGAGGGTTCACCAGGATTTTGCCTTTGCCCATGAGTGCTCTGCTTGCCGATTGGGGGAACAATGCCCGGATCCGGGCTTGACTGGTCTTTTTCATACTTAATCAACTGGAATTCCATACCTGTTAGTTTATCCGATCATATCTGACTGACTGTTACTTTTGCCTGCAGATCCCACTGATACCATGCCTCCCAAGAATATTAATGCCTTGAGATTGGCTGCGAAGCAGCGGGAGGCTGAGGCGAAGCAGCAGAGGCAGGCCGAAATGCGCAAGGCCGAGGCCCCAGGGAGAAAACTGCCGGTTACGGATCTTCTGGACAAGGCAAAGAAGGTTGTTGCAGTTGTCCCGACGACTGGCGAGCTTCCTCTACGGCCCCGCGGGAGCGGACGGGGAAAGGATTTGACAGGCTCGGGGTCTTCCACTCCCTCGCATGATGCAGGCAGAACAGTGCCCGAGGCTACGAAGAAAAGGGGACCGAGTCCGGTCGCTGACCCCTTGCCTCCAAAAAATAAACAGCCCCGCCTGGAGTCTCCTTCTCGCGGCTTTACCGTATCCTCCCCCGCCAAAGGGACCTTATGCTCGGAGCGCTTCCCCGTCGAACTAATTGAAGACAAGGACCGAGCTAAGGAGTTTGGGAAGAAAGTAGCTGAGGCCCCTGAGGTATATGGGGTTGATCTCCATAGCCGCCGCGGCTTCAATTCTTATGTTGGCGATGGGCTTTTGCACCGGATGAATTTCCCGGACTATCAACAGAAGGTGCTGTCCAAGACCAACTTCCTGACCGCCCTGGGTCACGCGGGCTTGGCTATGACTGAGGTTAGTGTCTCACTTTCCATGTCTAAACCGACGTGCTCTTTCTTTTTATACATCGATCCTTTGACCCTCTAATTCCTCGTCCCGATTTTTAATATAATCTCCACATGCTCCTTTATTAATCAGGTTAGCAATGACCTGCTATATATGCGGTCTCAGTATGAAGCCGAAGTTGCCTTGGCCGCGGCGAGGGGGAAGAATCTGGCGGAGGCGAAGGATGAGATTGCCCGCCTGTCCAAGGTCCTGGAGGGCTCGGGAGAGGAGCTTAAGAATAAAGATGCCGAGTTGATGACTGCTGTCAAGGAGAACTCCAAACTGAGCAACGATCTCGACGCAGCTCGCGAGGCCAAAGACCGGGCTGAGGCTGAAAAAGCAACCGTTGAGTCTGAAAAGCAACGACTCGAAGCTCGCCTGGCCGAGGCTGAGAAGCGGTTGGAGGAGGAGAGGGAGAAGAACAGGAGCTTATCTGAGAAGGTTGATGAACTGGACGGCAAGGTTTTAGATGCCATGCGGTTTGAGAAAGACCGGGAACTTGTTTTGAATGAAGAGCGAGGGAAAGCCGTGGCCGAGTTTGAGGCGTCTGATGCTTACAGAGAAAAGGTGGAGGAGGCAAGCATAGAGCAATATAACTCAGCTCTCCATACAGTAGGTCGTAACCTGGCAGCTACGGGCAAATACAGTGCGCAAGAGATTGCGATCCTTTGCTCCATTACGGCCTCAGACCCTCAATGTTTTACCGGCCACGCTCTGGTGCCCTTTACCGCGGACCAACTCTCCGAGTTACCCGAGTCTGTCAGATCAACTCTCCCTCCCGTCGCTCCGGTCACCGTCCAAGATCTTCTTTCTGCTATCGACGGGTTCAGATATTCTGCCGCGGGTACCTTGCCTCTGGTCGCAGCTTTGGAGAGGACTTTTGGCCCCGGCGGCCCGTACATTGATGGTATGGTTCTTCCTTACTCTCCTTATGCCTCCGCTCTTGCTGATGCTTCTCAGGATCAGTCTGGGTCTGTGCCTGACACTGATGCCTCTGCCTCTGTTCCAGAGATGGAGAATGCTCCTCCCCCAGCCTTTTGAAGATCAGACCGGGTTGCATCCCGGGAAATTTTGTAATAGTGTAGGTCCGGACATTCTCGAACAAGTGATTTTTGGTTTGTATGTGAATAATTGTTTCCAGCTTTGCTATTGACTTCTTTTCTTGCGTGCTCTTTTGTTATCACTCTTTTGATTACATAGCTTAAAGGGTTGTTCTCGCACGAACTGTCTTTGTTTCCACGCGCGTGGTTTAGCTCGGGAGCGTATGGCCGCGCCTTCTCCCACTTTAGTCTAGCTCAAAGGCGTAGGATATGGGCCCTGCAGTATAGCTCGAGAGCGTATGACCGCGCATCTTGGGTCTCAGGAATTTCACAAGGAAATGATCCCACCAAGGAATTCATTCTCCCACTTTAGTCTAGCTCAAGGGCGTAAGACGTGGGCCCTGCGGTCTAGCTCGAGGGCGTATGACCGCGCATCTTGGGTCTTAGGAATTTCACAAGGAAATGATCACACCAAGGAATTCATTCTCCCACTTTAGTCTAGCTCAAGGGCGTAAGACGTGGGCCCTGCGGTCTAGCTCGAGGGCGTATGACCGCGCATCTTGGGTCTTAGGAATTTCACAAGGAAATGATCCCACCAAGGAATTCATTCTCCCACTTTAGTCTAGCTCAAGGGCGTAAGACGTGGGCCCTGCGGTCTAGCTCGAGGGCGTATGACCGCGCATCTTGGGTCTTAGGAATTTCACAAGGAAATGATCCCACCAAGGAATTCATTCTCCCACTTTAGTCTAGCTCAAGGGCGTAAGACGTGGGCCCTGCGGTCTAGCTCGAGGGCGTATGACCGCGCATCGTTCGTAGACTTGCAAACGGCATCCGCATCGCGGGCATGCGGTCTGGTTCGAGAGCACATGACCGCGCTTTGAGAACGAACATACTTGAGTAATTTCATAGAACGATAGCAGTTTTATTTACTTTACTCGAACAGATTACATTGCCACTTTGTTACAATACATGAGTATTTCCATAATTTCTAACTGCTACTGATTTGCAAAAAGATTTCAAGATCTACCATTCTGTCTTCTAAAGGTAGTACTTTTTCAGATGATCGCTATGCCAGGCGTTTTTCAAGTCTTTTCCTTCTGCCGTTAGAAGCCTGTATGTTCCCTCTTTGATTATGCGGGCAATCTGATAAGGGCCTTCCCAGTTGGGCGAAAGCTTGTTGTATCCGGGCTGCCTCCCTATGACTTCAACTTTCCTCAGAACCCAGTCTCCCACGGCAAACGATATCTTGTTCACCCTTTTGTCATGATGGACTTTTGCCTTCTGTTTATAATTGACCATCTTTGCCCGCGCTTCCAACCGTTTTTCTTCGGTAGAGTCTAAGTCTTTTCTGCGGGCTTCCTCATTCTCTGCTTCATTAAATTGGGCGACCCTATACGTGGGTAAGGCTACTTCCACAGGTGCGACCGCCTCTGATCCATATGTCAGGGAAAAAGGGGTTTCTCCCGTTGAGTTCCTTGTCGTGGTTCGGACAACCCATAGAGCAGTACTGAGCTCTTCCATCCAGCGACCACTCCTTCCCTTCAAACTTTTGTGCAAAGCGGTCATGAGCAACTTGTTCGCGGCCTCGGCCTGTCCATTTCCCTGTGGTCTTGCGACTGAGGATTGTCGATGTTCCACGTTGAGTCTCTTGCACTCCGCCGTGAACTTGCTTTGGAATTGGGGCCCGTGATCGGAGACAATAGCCCGCGGTAGACCAAACCGGCAGAAGATGTGATCATGTACGAACTTGATGATGCTTGCTTCCGTAGTACTAGCCAGTGCTTTTGCCTCAACCCATTTTGTGAAGTAGTCCACAGCAACCACTACCATTTGCGCTCCCCCGGGCGCTTTGGGATAAGGCCCAATCAAATCAATCCCCCACATATCAAAAGGCCAAGTTGGGACTATCAAACTCTGCTCGGTGGACGGCTGCCTTGGTATGTTGGCGAACCTCTGGCATTGGTCGCATTTGCGGACGTAGTCTTCTGCATCTCTTTTCATTGTGGGCCAATAATACCCGAGGAATCTGATTTTGTCGGATAGAGTCCGGGCTCCGGGATGCCCTCCGCACACGCCTTCGTGAACTTCATATAACAGGTTGGTGACTGTCTCGGACCTGACACACCTCAGCAGTGGTTTGGTAAAGGATCTCCGATAAAGCACGCCATCAATAATTGTGTATCGAGCAGCCTGTTTCATCAAGACTCTTGCCCGGTCAGGGTTGTTGGGGAGGGTTTGCCGCTCGATATATTCCCTGATCTCGTCAACCCAATCTTTTTCCGAATCTCCGATTTGGTGGATCTCTATTCTGTCGATGGCTGGGCGCTCGGTGAACTCTATCCAGCAGTCCACACTAAGCTTGGCAATGTCCTCATTTGTGATCCTGGAGAGCAAGTCCGCCTCGGAATTTTCGGCCCGGTTAACTTGGTTCAGCTCATGGTATTCGAATTCCTTTAACAAGTCTGTCGCGAGCTCCTTGTATTTGACCAAAACCGGGTGATTTGTTTCGTATTCCCCTTTCACCTGGTTTATTACTAGTTGTGAGTCACTCTTCACGACCAGTTTTGATACTTTCATGTCCCGGGCTAATTCCAAACCCGCTATCAATGCCTCGTACTCGGCCTGGTTGTTTGAGACCGCGAACTTAAATCTCAAGGCTCGCTTGAACCTTTGACCCTCCGGGGCGGTCAAGAGAATTCCGGCGCCGCTGACTGTCTTTCCCGCGGATCCATCCACACTTAACGACCAGCAATTTTCCGGTCTCTCCCCTGCAACTATTGCCTTCTCGCCTCTCTTTTTCTTTGTCTTTGCAGGTTGGGTTCCGTCCGGCTCGATCTCCTTTGATTCAAATGTGGTCTCTGCCACAAAGTCTGCCAGTGCCTGTGCCTTGATGGTCTTCCGTGGGGAGTAGGTAATCTGGAATTCAGTCAGTTCTATGGACCACGATAGCATTCTCCCCGAGGATTCGGGCTTATGGAGTATCTTCTTCAGCGGGGTGTCTGAATAAACCGTGATTGGGTGGGCGATGAAGTATGCCCGCAGCTTCCGAGCGGCCACCAGCAAGGCGAAAGCTAGCTTTTCAATGTTTAGATAGCGGCCTTCCACAGCAGAAAGTGCCTTGGAGACATAATACACGGGTTTCTGAAGTTTGCCCTCTTCCCTTACCAAAACAGCGGCCACTGCATGATCTGTTGCGGCCAAGAAGACGTAGAGTTCCTCCCCAAACACCGGGCTGCTCAATAGCGGCGGCTTTCCCAGGTAAGCTTTTATTTGCTCGAAAGCGATCTGGCAGTCCTCGTTCCACTCGAAGCCCTTCTCTCCTCCTCCTTTTAAGGTTTTGAAGAAAGGCAGGCACTTTTCGGCTGACTTAGCAATGAATCTTCCCAAAGCCGTAATGCGGCCATTAAGCTTCTGCACCTCCTTAACGCATCTGGGGGGCTGCATGTTTATCAACGCCGTGATTTTCTCGGGGTTTGCTTCGATCCCTCTTTGGTTTACCATGAACCCCAAAAATTTTCCTGCCTTTACTCCGAAAGCGCACTTGGAGGGATTGAGCTTCATGTTATTTTCCCGGAGGTTGGTGAAGGTTTCTGCCATATCAATGTCGTGAGAGGTCTCCTTGGTCTTGATAACCATATCGTCGATGTAAGCCTCCAGGTTCCGGCCTAATTGATCATCAAAGACGATTCCTACCATCCTTTGATACGTGCCGCCTGCGTTCTTGAGGCCGAACGGCATGTTGTTAAATGTGTAGGTTTTGCCCGCGGCATAGAAAGCGCACGAAGGGACGTCATCCTCCTTCATTTTGATCTGATGGTAGCCCGAGTACGCATCTATGAAGCTTAACACCCTATGCCCGGCGATAGAGTCTACTAATTGATCGATCCGGGGAAGAGGGTAACAATCCTTAGGGCAGGCCTTGTTCAAATCGGTGAAATCCACGCACATCCTCCACTTTCCATTTGCTTTGGTTACCATGACGACGTTGGCCAACCATCTCGGATATTTGATCGGGCTTATGATTCCTGCCTTCAGTAGCTTATCCACCTCGATTTTGATCGCCGCTTTCTTCTCCGGCGAAAAGTATCTTTCTTTCTGGAGGACCCGGGTAAATGTGGGATCGACGTTCAGTTCATGCTCGATGACCTCTCTACTTAACCCCTTCATATCTTCGACAGTCCAGGCAAATATGTCCGCGCTTTTTCGCAGCAGCTCGATCAGAATCTTCCTTTCTTCTGCGGGGATTTCCAGCCCTACCTTGACCGTTTGTTCGGGGTAAGCGGGGTTTATGACTACATCCTCCAGAGCATCGTTGGGGCGGATGTCCCTTATTTCCCTGTCGTGCAGCGAATCGATCACGATGTCTATCTGCTCGGTCTTTGCGGCAATACGACGGGCTCTCCTACTCCGTTTAAATTCAGCCCGTGTTGAATGGAACGACAAAGTTCCAATCATGGCCGCCTCCTCGGTCCTGTCGCTGTTGGTTTTGACCTTCTTTGCCTCCCTCGGGCTTACCAATCTTGCCTCCATCGCGCTCTCCCTTCTTTTCTTCTCTATTATTTTGAGAAAAAGCTCGGGCTTGTTCTCGATGCACGCTATCCCTGCGGGGGTGCTGAACTTGATCTTCTGGTGAGGGATTGACGCAACGATTCCTAAGGCAGCCTGAGCGGTCACTCCCAAGATTGCGTTGTACTGGGACTTCAGATCGATCACCATGAACGTGACACGGGCTGTTTTTTCGAACGGCCTCTCTCCAATGGTCACTTCGAAGTCAATGGTCCCTTTTGCGTAGACCGTATGATTCGTGAACCCTTCCAACAAGCCCGCATATGGGGTTAAGTGCGCCTCGGACATCCCCATTTCTTCTAAACAATGGAAGTAGAGTATGTCCCGTGAAGCCCCGGTATCAATGAGGACCCTCCCAATATCCGCTCTACCAATAGCCATCTTGATTGTCAATGGCTGTGTTGAATGGAAGAGTGTGGAGGCCAGCTCGCTCCTCCTGAACCCGATCATTTCCTCTTGCTCGGGTGGGTAGGCTGGTATCAGGAACACCTTTTCCAATTTCTTGATCTGAATGGAAAGCTGGGTGTTGCTCGGGGCTTCTTCCCCGATATACAGGATGTCATAGCGTTTTTCCCCGTCGGCATCGTTATCCCTAACATACTGGACATGTCCCCGTGGGGCCCCTCCTTTATTGCTGGGTCCCTCGATCCACTTTTTCAATTCTCCGGCCTCGACTTTCTGTTGTATTATCTTCTTCATCTGAAAACACTCATCCGTGTTATGCCCATGGCTCTCGTGGTAGCCGCACCACTTCTTCTTGTTCGCCTCACAAGGCTTTCTTTCTAGGGGTGGGGGAGGAGGCAGGGCTTCTGCCCGCAGAATCTCCGTCCTTGGGGCTATCAAAGGAGTGAAGGTGCTGTCATTTCTTTTGAAATTGGTCGTGCCCCTCGGTCTTCCTCTATTTCGGCCGCCACTGCCCCCCGAATAGCCAGCGTGGTACCTTGAGTCATGAGCGGGCTCGAGCCTATCCCTAATACTCCTGCGGGCATCTTCCATGAACGAGGGCTCAACTCCGGCCATGGCAATGGCTCGATTGTACATTTCCTCCGTTCCCTCGGGCTTTCGACAAGCGAACTCTTGCCTCAAGGTATAGGATGTCAATCCTCCCAAGAAGCACAGCTCGATGTCATTTCTCGTTAGGTCCACGATTTGTTCGGTCATTTTTCTAAACCGAGTAATGTATGCTTTTGTACTTTCTCCGGGATATTGCTTCACACCGCATAGATCCGATTTCGGTCTTGCGACCTCCCCAGCGCCCGCGAACGAATTCAGGAACGACGTCCGTAACTGCTCGTAGCTGCAAATGGAGCGGGGCTTATGGGCCAACAACCATCCCAGCGCCTTCCCCTTGAAGGTGGATGCTAGAGCCTTGCACTTTACGGCCTCATCCGTTGAAAATAGAGCCATCTGCCCTTCAAACCGCCCAACATGGCTTTTGGAGTTAGAGGAGCCGTCATAAGCGTCTAGCGTGGGGACCTTTCCCCGCTGGATCGGGGAATCAGCTATCCAGGAGGCAAAAGCATCTATGGGTCCAATGCATTTTGCCACACTTTGCTTAGACTCCCATAGGTCCCTGATCATCCCCTGGACCTTGTAATCAATCTCTTCCCCGGTTTTCACCCTTTTTGCCGTTCCCGCAAATTGCTCTCCGGTTCTAACAGTTGCTTTTCCCTTGTAGTGGCCTTTGGACCTTCGAGGTTGAGACTCTCCTTCTTCACTCCTTCTCCCTTCTTCTCCTTCTTCATCGTCGTCTTCCACAACGATCGTTCTTTTCTTCTTTCCCTCCACCCTGCTGGCTATGCTTTTAGAACCATGAGTTTTTGATCTTTCAAGAGGGATTGCCGTGTCAGCCTCGGCATTAAATAGCTCTTCCAGGGCCAGGTTTAACTGAAGCCCTTCCGCTACTAGATCCTGCCTGTCTTTCAGGAGCTGGATTTTCTTTTGAATCTGCTTAGGGGTGAGGGGAGTGACGGGGATTTTCTGTACCTTGCGTGCTTTTGATGTTTCGATACGATCTCTCAGATCTGCCTCTCTTCTTGCTTTCTGAGAGGGAGTTCCCGAGCAGCCACTAGGCGCCTTGTCTCCCAATCTGGCAAAGATGGATCCTTGAGGCGCTTGTTTCGATGGGCTAGCATTTGGGTTCAAGATTTCTTTCCCAGTCATTGTAAATATTTGGAATGTCGAGTGTATTTTAGAACCGTAGAAACAAAAGAATGGTTTTGTCGAGTCAGACTAGACTGGGAATTCGAAAGAACTCAGAAGATTGCACTAGGAAGATTTTCGTTTCCCGGCAATTGAACCACTGATGACGCCCTAGATTTCTGGGGTCACGGAGATAGAACTCCAACTTTGCTGTCTCTTGATCCTGATCACAACACAAACAAGAACACCGTTAAGACCAAGGCCGGGTTGGAATCCGGCTTAGGCCCTCGGGTGTGAGAGTAAGATCTCTGAGGAAAACCTAGGAAGAAGGTTCAATGAAGACCTTGTGTGTGTGAATAGGATAGAGCACGTACCTCTCTCATGGGGCGAAAAGGGGTATATATATGACCAAGGGAAAGAAACCTGCACAAGGTACTAACCACCCTGGTACTGGGGGGACACGTGGCGAGTCCCCAGTGGATCGGTCAGGAGAGTGGCTGGGAAGGTGGCGTGTCTGTCAGGGAAGCATGGTTCCATCACCAACCGTTATGGTGTGTCAGGTACGGTTAGGTGACGCCTCGCGTACGTTTGTGCCAGCTGGGCACTACGGGCTCCTCAGGATGACGGGAGGCAGAGTCAACTCGGGCATATTCATCAGGAGATAAATCCTCTCGGGCTTACTAGCCCGCGTTCCTTGTCGGTTAGGCCTCCAGAGTTCAGGTCCGGTTCGGGCGCATTAGATCGCATTGATTCTAGACCGGCGAGCATCCGGCCCAGAAGGCTCGGTCTCATCACAAGGAATCAGATGAGAAGAGATCAGGAAAAGGACTTGAATCAGATGAGAAGACTGACCGACTCGACTCGCCCAACCAAATTTTCAAAATGGATGTATCCTCGTCGGATATACCGCTAGAGGAAATGGTGGCCGATTGTGCGATTGCTGGTTCCAATACACCCCAAAAGAGGCTAAAGCTGGCGACACCGCTATGCAGGTCTTGTTTGTCAGATGTCATGTACTACAGTGGATATTGTGTACCTTGAGATGCCCAGAAGGTGTTTGATTATTTGCCCCATACGTATTTCTTTATTATAATCCTCTTTTCAACATTGATAATGCACTTATTTTTTGGAGCTTCGATATAATGTAGAATTTCTACATACTCCATAATGTAGGGAATGCTAATATTTAAGGTATTTTGGGTTATTATTGTTGACCAGTTGGATCGAGCCGTCACTTATTTTAGAATGAATACTCGTTTATCAGATTATGGAGCTTGCGATTCTTGATGCTTCAAGTGCTACTAAATTAAATAAACTAGTTTATTTTAAAAAGTCTAAGTGAGTTCTTTTTTATGGGACAGTATATTGTATTCATGGTAAGCTTGTTGATGGTTTAGACTTTAGTAGTTGAATTCATGGCTAAATACACTTGTATTAGTGTGTTGAATTCGGGGAAATGATTCAGTTTTTGATGGTTTTGGCAACTTTAGGGACGGGCTTGGATAAAAGAGCTTCAATGGTCGAAATTCGGCGTGGAAAGTTAGTGATAAACTGCCAGGTTTGCCTTCTGTACTCTCGCCGGCATTGTATATTTAGTATTGACATCTGTTGACATTTGTTCTGTTTGGTTAATAGGCTATAATGCCTCTGACTCAGTTTCAGATGGGTGATCTGAAGCATGATTAGATGCTCATTGGCCAAATTAGAGATGACACAATGAGTAGAATCTTCATCCAGTTTTTGCATTCATGAAAAATTTGATTTCATTTGACTGGATAGTTCTGTTTTAGTATGTAAATTTTATAGAAGAGTATAGTATACTGGACTAATTTTATTGGAGGATGTCCACCTATTGATGGTTATTTTTGCTTAAGATGACATAAAGTTGCCTGGAGTATCTTCACCCCTGTTCTTGTATTCTCTTGATACGGAGTACTCCCTCTGTCCCAAAATGAATGCCCAAAATTTATTCAAATTTACTCTTAATCAAGAGCAAATTTGAAAGCTTTATAGAGATTCATTTTGGAATGGAGGGAGTAATATGTTTGTTCTTACATGCAATATGTGCCTAGCAGTAGGTAGCTCTTATGAAAGATGAGTCACCCGTAGTTCTAGCCTACAGGCTCCTACATCTCAGCTCTTCTCAAAATTGAATATTCTCTTAGGACGTAATTTCATCTTACTAAACTCAAGTTTCCATTTCAGCTTCTTCTCAATCTGATTTCAGCTCAGTGAAGCTTTTTGTGCAGTTTGCATGATTTTGTGTGGTTGAAAATTGCATTGGGTTGGACAAGGAAATCTTGGAAAGGACCTTTCACTGAATCAAAATTCGCATTTCTGTTGACTGAAGTTAGCAAATTTCTATAATCATAGAAGCAAACTTGCGGTGGGTTTTGTTGGGAAAATTGTATAACAATAGTAAAGGTTTTCTTGAACTTAATGATAATGACAAATATAAAATGAACCATAATATAATTAACGGGGCAGAAAATAAGGATAAACTATAAATGCAAATATTAAATCAAACCGGGCAATAAATGAAGTTGAGTCTTGTGTTGGACACAATCTCCACAAGAAGATATTGCCCCGCACTGGAGCTAACGGTCAGCGGCAATCTTCTCTCAAGATGAAACGACTTTACAATCGTTAATAGAAGCACTTCAAATTAACGATTTCGGCGAACATAACTGTGTTTGACACTTCCAGACTATGAAGAAATCTTATGCAACAAGATGATACTTTCTTCTAACAGATGCCTTGAGAATTCCTTTGAATTCTAATAGAATTCCATCGAATTCAGTTAAATATCTAACCGAGTTCGTTAACTCAGTTAAATATGTGCTTATCTAGTTCTGATATGAAGAGAGAGTGATTTGTGTGTGATTCAATTGGGATTGAATCACTGAGTGAGGAATGTCAAACTGGTGGGGGGTTTATATAGGTATTGAAGAGATGGGGTGCCTTTTGGGAATAGGCACAAATTGCACCTGGTGGATCTCAGCCCTTGGATCAGATCAGGATGAAGGGATGCGCCCTAAACCGCCCATTCCGCCCTTCGCGCCGCTTCGCGGATCATAGGTCAATTTTGGGCAAGCCCAAAATTAACTTATTTACCCACTAGCTTGCATGGTTAGCCCAAAGGCCCACTTAGCTTGGAAGCCCAAGTCCACACTTGATTGGAACCTTCTTAGATGAGCTATATTAAATACTCTAATCTTTTTTATTTTCCAACCAATGTGAGATACATGGCTTTCCACATTTCTAACTATTCATAAACGCACTTTAACTTGCATACTTTGGACATTAATTTCTCATTCACCCGGAATTGGTTTTGAGAAAGTAAATATACCACATTAATCTACTCCAAACGTAGATTACAATTATGCAATTAATTTCCATTTACACAAAATGGAACCTAATGGAATTCTTGGTCAAAAGTCGATCAAACTAACTTTTCCAAAACCAAAATTCCAACAATCTTCCACATGAATGATAAAAAATTAATGCATGCATGAATGCAGACTCGTCTGGAAGTTTCGGCGAACAATTACTGCATCAGGATAGGTAGCTACTGGCTTTGAACCTTCCTTAGTAAAATACTATCGGATATACTAGCCATTCAGTAGCGCGTTGCTTTGAACTGGTGACTGTATAATGTATACCAAGACAATAGTACTTACACAATAATTCACGTTTTTGTTCTCACGTTTTGTCCATTTCGGCCCTGGACCATGCTTGACTTCATAAGTGTTCAATTTGAAGCGGCCTTTTTACTTCTCACTTATATAGGTGATCTCCTATAAAGAGTAACCTGCATACTCCACCATTTAGGTATAGGAATCATTAAAAGCTTTAAGCTTACCCTCACCACACGTCATCAGGATTTACTTTTAGCACTTGATGGCTTCTGAGAATAGGTTATAATAGGTTTCAAGTGCACTACTAGAATGTCCATAATTTAGTTGTCTCATAAAGGGCCTGGGATCTCCATTTCTTAAGGTTGAGTGTCCACTATGGATTTCTTTGTTTGTGTGGTTTTAACCTCATTCCCCTTACCAAACCATTTGATCTCTTATTCATATCCTTTTGGTATACAGAGCTGCTTTTTGACTTCACATAACCGATTGTGATAGTCCTATCTGAGATCAATGGTTTAATGGTTTTGCAACTATGACCATTAAGTCTAGTTTTACCATACTTTATGTCTTTTTCCTATTTATTGTCGTCACAATACTTTAGGATATGTAGACATAAACTTATTCCAACAAGGAATCATTTCCAAGAATTTATTAGACCATTCAGCTTATCCTTAAGCGTTGTCTAACAACTATTAACTTAGATTCTATATTGAATCGAGTTATCCTTGTTGTCTTGGAAGATTTCATTGACACTGCTCCTCCATCTATTGTGAACATATTTTCACTTTGGAGTTTATTAGTGTCTGATATTCGATCAGTATATCCTTTTCATACTATTGAATATCTCATCTATTGTAATCCGTAATCACGTGTATGTGCTTAAGTACTCCAAGTACCTTGACTATACCTTTTCAGTGATTGATTACAATTCCATTTAGACTTTTAGTCTTTCTAGAATGATCAGTCGTTTCGAGTGATCAATTCTTCTAGAGGTCAGTTTCTTCGAGTGGTCAGCATCTCTGTAACGGTCCGATTTCTCGAGTAGTCAGTATCTCTAAGTGGTCTGACTTTCCAAGTCTACGTCTCTAGAGTATACCTTTTAAGAATCTACCTTACAGAGTCTACCTCTCAAGATTCTACCTTCTTTAGACTTCTCAAGAATCCACTTATTCGAGAGTCTATTTATCTTATTCTCCTGATTCTACCCTTAAAGAGTCTATCATTTTGAGATTGGATTTTCAAGAGATCTGTCTTTTCAGATTAAAGTTTATTTCTCAAGATTATTTTCCTTTTAGAAATCTATCTTTGAAATTATGATTCTCTTGACTATTCTTATTGAAAGTCTACATTTTCAGGATCTATCTTTCAAAAGTTTCCTTCTATAGATTCATCTTTAAGGACCAATTTGTAACCCAACGGTTAGCATCACGGAGGAAGATCAACCAACTTCCAAATATTGTACATATGATGAACTATCCATTTAATTGTTAATAATTTTCTTTAACAGTTTGCGTTTAATTTTCTACCATAGAAAATAAGGACCAAAAGACTATCTTCTTCTGTCCACAAACTGTGCCTAGGTTCGTCTTCTTTAAGATGAACTATTTGCACTTACATATGTTCTCTTACTAGAACTTATTTATTTCATCAAATGAAATACGGTTTAAAGGAATATCTAATTCCTTATCTTTGACTTAAGTACTTTTACTTTTAGCCCGTACCCCCACATTTGAGGTTACATAATTCGTAAGGAGTTTTATCAATTCATAAGGACTCACACCGTCCTAAATTAACTAGTACTCTATCGGTTTGGCACAAAGAATTATTCAAGAATTAGGAAAGAAGATTCCTAATTAGATTATATTTACTTTGTGCACAAGAAATAGGTTTCCTTTTCCTTTTGGGTTTCTAGTATTTATGACTATAAATACAACCCCTCCCCTAGCATAATATTTAGTCGTTCATATTTGAGAGTTACAAGTAGAGATCTAGGATTTAGGTTGACGGAATTATTTGCCTAAATAATTCGTGCAACTAAATTAGAGAGATTGTCTTTTGTAATTGTTCATTGAAAGTAATATATTCTCACTCCGCCCGTGGACGTAGCCAAGTTGGTGAACCACATAAATTCTTGTGTTTGTGATTGATTATTTCTTTTGATCATCTTTCTTTTATATATTTTGCTCTAACAAGTGGCACCAGAGCTTGGTTAGTTAGATATCTTGGGATTTCCGCTGCAGAAAAAGAAGATGGGTCAAGGATCTGAATCATCAATCGACAAGTTCAATGGGAAGAATAGCTTTACTTTATGTCAAGTAAAGATGAAGGCTCTGTTGAGAGACAAGGAATTTTTTATTGGGAATTCCCCAAACTCCGTGATACTGTCTTTTCTTCAAACTTGGATGATTATTCCATTATTGAGCTGGCCTTTTAAAGGCTTACAGAGATTGCAAAATTTATTACCATAATTAATATTTGCTTAATCTTAACAGCAGCCAAAACCTTATCCTAGTCAATCCTTATCCTTAATTGATGTCTGAATTCCTTGGCTCATGACTTCCCCCCTCTTGGCTGCTGACTTTCCATCTTTTGTGTTGGTATAGCCAGTGGCGGAGCCAGAAATCAAAGTAGGGGGGGGGCAAATATGTTGGAGGCAAGGAATGATGAACGGGGGTTCGGGGGCAGCGCCCCCAAAAAAAATTTTCTTTTGGATTTTTTTTCGGTGTTTTCTATATACTGTACAATACAATTTTAGGCATAGACATATAGTTAAGTACTAACTTTAATGATGACAATAAAACATCTACGCTTCAACACATATACTCCCTTTGCCCCAAAATGATATTTTTATTTGCCATTTCTCATCGTTCCAAAAAGTCCTCATTTTTTAGGTTTAGGCTTAAAAGTGCACAAACAAATTGAATAGTCAAATGTTGAAATTATTTTGAGACAAATGGAGTATAACACAAAGTATCCAAAGATTTAACATTTATAGTCCTTTTCTTACATAATTTTGACTTAAAAATAAAAGTGTATTCCCTCCGTTCCATACTTATCGCTACTTATTTTCTATTTAGTGTCTCATACTTATTGCTACTTACCTAAAATGTTCTATTTTCTCTCTCTTACTCACTCACAACAACTATCCACTCACTTATTTTCTCACTCCTACCCACTCACAACAATCACTTTTCCAATATATTTTATTAATCCTCATGCATTCTCATTTGGTAGAAAAAAATAGGGACGGGAAGAGTAAATTTTAGTGGGACGGAGGGAATATATTTGTATGTACAGTAACACATATACATATATATACATATATAGTTAACTGCAAAAAAAAAAAAAAAAAAAAAAAAAAAAATTGAAAAGCCAAGGGGGGGGGGGGGGGGGGGGGGGGCAGTTGCCCCTGCTTGCCCCCTTGTGCCTCCGCCCAAGGGTATAGCTGCCTTGTGCATGCATTATTACTCCCTCCGTTGACATCAAGCTTGTCCTCAAGCTTGAAGTTAGGAAAGTGAAGTCACTACTCATTGAATTACTTCCATGTTGCTTCATAGTATGCATGTTTCTCGTGTAATCTACGCAAATTCGCCAAGAATTGTCACATTTAGTAACCAATTGTACCGGAGAGGAAAACAGGCTTTGGCTTGGCTTGACTTGCCCTTTCTCAATCAGTGGTGCTGAACATTATTTCTCAATGCCGTCATGTTGTTGTGGATAGCAAGACTACCACATTAAAACTTGATCACTAGAAAATGCAGGATGCACCGAGTCTAAGAAGACACCATTTGGTGGTGTTCCCCCTGTCCATGTCACTTTCCTTCCCTGCAGATTAAAAGCGACTTTTTTCTCTTTAAAGTTACTCCCTCCGGACTCAATTATAAGCAACAAAAGTGGGTTTTTTTGGACCTAAATATAAGCAACTCTAAGGGATTTCAAGACTATTTAATACTCTCTTACCAAAACTGCCCCTATTTAATTATTCATTTTCAAATACAAGTGCACATTTATTACACATTTAATATGAGGATATATTAGTAATTTTAACATGTTTTTATTATAAAATCAAGACAATTAACTAACTTAACTACTTTCTTAATAGGTGTGATTTTAGTTATTTTTGCTTATATTTGGGACCGGAGGGAGTACATATAACATCACCCAAGTCCTCCAACCAAGTCATTCCAAGGATAATATCAAAACCAGTTAGCAGTAAGACAAGAAAATCAAGTTCAAAAGATGCATCAGCCTTACTTAGTTTTACTTGTTCACAAACACCTTTGCACACAAGATTTTTGTCACTAGCCATAGTCACTGTGAAATCTTGGCAAGTTGTTATTGGTAACCCGAGTGAAAGAGCAAGTTTGGAGGGTGCTACCCGAGTCGATCATCGCAAGCACAGAAGTATCTGATAATTGCACTAGCCATAGTTGTCAAAGGCGAGAAGCGAGAGGCGGGCGAAAGCTACGGGAGCGAGACGAAATAAACATGAATTTTAAATTAACAATATGAGTACTAGACTACTAGTTTGAGAGTGAAATAAACATGAATTTTAAATTAACATGGTTAAAATCAGGAATATGTACATATATACATGTAACACATATAAAGAGCTTAAACCATGTTATTAACTAGAATAAACCAGTAAATAAATATCACAAGTCCACGTTTAATAGTATCATAAACATAATTAAAACTCCAAATATGAATTTTAAATTAACAATATGAGTACTAGACTACTAGTTTGAGAGTGAAATAAACATGAAGTCTTTAACATAACCAGACATAAAGAAAATCAAGCACTATCATTATCTTCCACATTGTCCAAGTCATGGATCTGTAAGGCGTAAAAGTAGGCGAAACTAGGCTACAAACAAGAAGCCGACTGCTATAAAAGAAAAAAAAAGGACGTAGTTTGACAACAAAACGACATAGCAGCAATACGTTTTCCACTATCACGCTTTTCCTTAAAAGCATCGCTTTTTTGTTTCTCGCTTTTCCTAAAAAAGCGATCATCGCGTGCCTCGCTGGGGAAGAAGCGACGAACCCGAAAGGCAACCAAAAAAGCAAGGCGGGCGACGCTTTTGACAACTATGGCACTAGCATTTGGAGTGTATTGGGGTGGTAAAATCCGGTTATGACGTTGAGGGAAACCATGGGCTCGGTGAGGTTGCCAACTCCTTCTTCTTCGTTTTCATCTTCCATCCAAAGGCATAATAAACTTTTGCACTTATGACCAAGGACAAATGTTTCGTCACAATTGTAACAAATACCTTTAGCACGCCTCTAATCTGCGGACAACCGCTTTATATGTGTGGGAAAAGCTGATCGTGTTGGAGGAGCTGTTGTAGCTGCTTGCAGTTGAGTTGTGGGTGGTGGTGGTAAACTTGAGGCCATTGAAAAGGAATGTGGCTGTTTGGACTGGGTAGAAGTCCCTAGTTGTAGCTTTCTCTTAAAAAGTCTTGCCACACTGATTGCCATTGTGAGATTTAATGGCCTTAGATACTATACATCCAGTCTCAAAACTTCATCTAGACCAGCAGTGAAAATAGAGACTTGGTATTCCGTGCCTAACGGTGGAACATGGGATAACAAAATTTGAAAATCCTTAATGTATTCTTCAATTGGGGGGCTTGTTGCTTGAGATTAGTTAAGTCACCCAATCGGTTTGAACCTCCTGGGGGCCAAATCGATGAATGCAATAATCTCGAAAATATTCCCAAGAAAGATGTGGCTGGTCTTGCCCAAATGGTTGTACCACAATTGAGCATCTCTAGTAAGATAGTATGTGACGCAGAACGGAAGCGATATTCGTGAATAGCAAGCGCTAAACACAAGAGTTTACTAGCAATAAACCCTAGAACACGAAAACCTGGAATCCACCAGAAATAAGAGAAAACTCTTTGAATTAAAAAATAATAATCTGACGGCTACAGAACACGAAAGGTGTTTAAATACCCTAGGGCAACTAAAAACGAAAACCCTAAACCAAACGAAATAAGGAAATAAAATCCGAAAATAAAAATAAGTGTTTTTAAAATAAAAAGCCTATTTCCGAGCCCTAGACGGTCTTGGATGCCCGAAAAGCATCGTACATCATGGCGAAGCGATGTGTCTTGTTCGTGGCGAAATTCCCTTTCTGGAAAGTACTATTAATAGCCATTCTGAGCCCGGACGACCAAACTGCAAAATCCTGCCGCAAAATCGTTATGGAGGATCAAGGAGCGACAAAGGCAGATATCGCTGGCATAACCACCGCTATTGCTGCCTTGACAACGCAGATTGCAGCTTTGGTGACGGCTCAACAAGGTCAAAACGTTAATGCAAATCAGAACCGTGGTGAGAGAGACATGATGAATGAACAGGGTCGACGTCCTCGAAGGGCAGAAAACCGAGATGATGAAGATTCCAGTTCCAGTTCCGAAGACGAGGTTGTTCATGCTGAGGAGCCGGATCAGGGTAATAATCGATACCGCCATGATTATAGAATTAAGGCTGATATTCTTTTTTTCTATGGAACCATGGGGATTGAAGATTTTCTGGATTGGCAGAATGATGTTGATCGTTTTTTCGAGGTCTGGTGGGACAAACTTGCTGGTCAGAGACGACGGCAGGGAAAGGGGCCAATTAAAACCTGGAGGCGTATGAAGCAGTTGATTTCTGAGCGGTTTCTACCGACAGATTATGAGCAGATTCTGTATAAGCTGTATCTCAACTGTGTGCAGGGCAAGAGAACGGTTGATGAATATACTACTGAATTTCAGAGGTATACAGCGCTGGTTGAGATTGATGAGACCGAGGATCAGAAAGTTGCTCGCTATATTAACAGCCTGAAAAGTTCGATACAGGAAAAGATGGGTTTGCATCAGGTTTGGACTTTGACGGACGCTTCCACTCTGCCCTACAAGCAGAACTTATGGAGAAATCGGGTTCGAAAACCCTAAACCAAACGAAATAAGGAAATAAAATCCGAAAATAAAAATAATTGTTTTTAAAATAAAAAGCCTATTTCCGAGCCCTAGACGGTCTCGGATGCCCGAAAAGCGAGTCTTGTTCGTGGCGAAATTCCCTTTCCGGAATGTACTATTAATAGCCATTCTGAGCCCGGACGACCAAACTGCAAAATCCTGCCGCAACTTCGTCGATACGATCCGCGAACCTTCCTACATCAGTATGCAGCGGTAGAGACTCGTCTAGCTGGTGGTAGTCTAGCTGGTGGTACATTCTGATTCATGAAGTAAAGCTCACAACGATACAACCAATTGAGTGGATCTTCTGCTCCGGAGATGACGGGAAACTCTAACCGTTGCCATTAGTTATTAACAGCCGAAGAATCCCTGGTATGATATGTGGCTGTTACACCTAGAAAAACAGCAGCAGAGTTGGTGAGCTGGTGGTTTCTTCTGCTGGAGATTTGCCTTTGCCTTCAAGTAGTTTTGCCATCATCATCTCTAAATTGTTGACGGATTCCTTCAAGCTAGAAATTTCTTCCTTTGATGCAAAAGAATCGCCCATGACGTCGACAACGGAACCAATATTACGGGCTGATTTTGTGATGGAACGCGTCACGGGCCTTGAGCGGCTGGAGAAGAGGATTTAGGGATGTTTGACTTAGATATAATGCTTGCTGGAAAAGTGGTTGGGGAATTAAAGAAACTGAAATATGTAAAGGAATTTGGGAGTTTTTTTATTGAGACTTACCCAAATTCCCTGATACTTTCTTTTCTTTAAACTTGGGTGATTATTCAATTATTGAGCTGGCGTTTTAAAGGCTTACAGAGATTGCAAAATTTATTACCATAATTAGCATTTGCTCTATCTTAACAGCAGCCAAAACCTTATCCTAGTCAATTCTTATCCTTGATTGATGTCTGAATTCCTTGGCTTTTGACTTTCCCTCTCTTGGCTGCCGACCTTCCATCTTTTGTGTTGGTATAGCTGCCTTGTGCATGCATCATGCTGAGATAAGGAACTCCACAGAAAGCACCCTTTGCTAAAGCCCGCAGAGAAGCCATTAAGACCACTCTATCCCACAAAAATGGCAAGAAAAGAGCCTGATCAAGCTTGATGGCTATGGCACTTGCTAGTATTGGGGGTATATTTGGTTTGGAGTCTAAAACCTAGTAGAAGAAGGCTTAAACTCGCATAGTTGTAGAAAGAAATGAAGATATTTTTCGGGAGGAGATTACGTGTCTTTCTGGTTGGTGAACTGCCTGATTTCTGATGCATACAAGTAATATTGAATTTTACTCTTAGAATTTGTGTGATTGATTTATTGCTCCCCTTACATAAGAATCACTTTCCAATGAGTTGTGTTAATGTACGAATAAATTTTACAAATTACAACACCAATTCAAATCTTTTACCACCCTGTCCCAAAATGAATGTTCAGTTTTTTCTTAAATGGACATTCAATTTGGGACGGAGGGAGTAAAACACCCTAAATACATGCAGGGCGAAGTGGTCATTTGCCTCCTTGACGACGATTCTTCCTGTATTCCCATGGCATTTCTGGGTTTCTGGCAGCCCACAAGCCAACCCTCTTTGCTCTAGCATCTTTCTCCCACTGTTGTTAATCAAGCAATAGCCATTCAGCACAAAAAAATTAAAAAAAATGCATCACTAAATATCAACCTGAGCAACTAAATAAGAAAAAGAAGCTTACCTTGTCCAGCTCTGAACGCTTATCATAGGCAGTATAATGCCATGCCAGTCCTTTCTTCAGCAATTTTTCCTTAATATACACAATTACATTAGCAAATTCATGTGGATCAGTTTCAGAGGATAAAAGTAAGGTTTTGAACTTGAAATTGATACATTTGTTGCATTGAGAAGGAGATACCTGAACAAAGACACCATTGGCGTAAATGTCACCTACACATCGACCATAGCGATCTTCTGCAAAGACCAAAACCTTCAAACACTTGCCCTCAACCATCTTCAGCAGTTCCCCCTTGGCCTCTTTTCCATATGGCATCGAGCTCTCGGGTGCGTCTATTCCTCTGTTTTCATCATCACATACATTCATTAATATAAGACTGACTACAAACTCAAAATGTCATTGCAGTTTAAACCAAGATGTACTGTAGAGTATACCTTAGTCGAATTCTATATTTTTTAGCAAGAATCTCGTCGTTTTGAATACTCAGAACCCTGCATTATACCAACAATATTGAATTACTGATATCATTAGGTGATTTTTTTTTTATATAATTTTAGAAGTATAAGTGAAATTTATGTTTGGATTATGCCACTAACCGATATCCTGCATCTATGATCTGCTTGTGCAATGCATCTGCCTTGGTGTAGTTTCTTTCCGCACGAGCTTTGGAACGCTGGACAGCGGCAGTTTGTACATCCCTTGGAACACACGGTGATTCTCGAGGCTCCTTAGTGCTAACATAAACTGTTACGGTATCCCCATCTGCTACTGCTTTTGCATCTACCTAATTTATCATTGAATTATAAGCAAAAATCTAATATGTCTAAATGATTCGGCTGAATAGATAAGAGAAAAACAGAAAGAGGGGTTTTTCTTACTGGAAGTGTGTGTAACTCAAATTTTAGACCGTCTGCAACCGGTGGGGCGACCGTAGGAGTATGTTCAACAAGAGAATGTGGCGAAGGGAGTCCATAGAAAGACAATAACCCCTGAAATGAAGGTAAATCAAACAAAATAATAATAAAAATAAAATAATAATTACTAGCAATTGGAATGTTTGGTATGCAAATTAAAAGCTAATAATACCTCAACATCTGCCTTCTTGTGACTTTTTAATGTCTGAATTATGAGCCTGGAAGCCTCTTCAGGTGTGTTTGGTGGAGGCTTTGATTCCTTCCATGCTTCAGACAATTTCTTATACCTTCACACACGCACAGAGATCAAAATTAAGAGCTAGATTGTCAAAGTGATGGGGTTAAGGCCGTTGGGCTCATTCGTATAGAAAACCAAGCCTCGGTTATAATTAATAGGGTAGACTTGATTGCAGTCCTGATGAAGAAGTTATTTTCTAGATATGGGGGAAAATCATTTACCAATTAGACTGAGCTTTCTTGGATGAAACCACATGCTTACTGAGACCTTCAGGAACCTTTGAAACCAAAAAAAGTTGTCATCTTTGTCAAATTGGTATGAAATTAGAGGTTAATTTTGGGCATACTGAAAATGAAAGTTGTTGATAATCATGGAGAATTGGGTTGAATGAGAAAGAGGGTGTACGTGTACCTGAGAGGAGATATCAAAGTGATAGAGATCGTGGTAGAGGGCGGAGACACCAACGGTGGTGGTGGTGGTGGGTGCAGAAAAGCCATGTTGTTGATGTGAATAATCAGTATTGCTGCAACATTGTCCATACAAAAATCTCAGCGCATTTCCCATCTTACCCTGCCTCTCCTTTGGATTATTTTCTTATCTTTTTTTCTTTTGGTTTTTGTCAGGTAGGTGAGAATCGTCGGCTAATCTGATTATTATTATTATTATGAATATAGATATAGAAACAACTCAACACGCTTAAGGGGTTTCAATTTAAAACTTATTAATTTGTAGGGGTCAGTTAATTATTATAGATGAACTGTCCTTGACTCCAGATTCAGCAAAGTCAACTCAAACTACCATAGAAATTTAAATGTCGACACAAAAAACCAAAGGAAAAAAAATTGATCAAAAATAAATTACTAAATTGATTATTTAATTTATGAAGTTGAAATCATTAGCAATTTTAATATACCAATCAATTTCTTTAAAGATATTATATGGCTTGCAAATAAAAATAAGATGGGGATGGGGGGTTGGATTAGAAATTTGTAAGGAAGAGGTAAAGGAAACGGAAACTTGAGAAGAACCAACACAAGGAAAAGGAATGGTGGTGAAACGTGTATGATACGTTATGGGTTGTTTTGGACTACCTGCTATGACTTTAGAGGGAGAGGATTTATTCTCTTCCTCTCAAACTATGTCTCAAGCTAATCGCAATACAGGAAAATTAAAAAAAAAAAAATATGAGCGGGTAGGAGAGGGAAAATAAGTTAGAAAATAAGTTAGTATGTTTATGAGTGGCTTGTTGAGAAAAAATTGAACATTTTAAGTAAGTAGCGATTATTTTGGACGGAAAGAGTACAATGGAAGAGTTTTGAAAGTTTTTTATTTGTATGATATACTCCCTCTGTCCCAGCTCACTTGAGACTTTTTGACCAAAACTGGTCAACTTAAGGTCGGTTTGACCAACACTTTATAGAAATATTTATGATCCAAATAAAAATTTAAAAAATGTAAAATGATCACCATTAAAAATCCTCTCAATAACAATTTTTAAATTTTTTTTTGGAACATAAATATTTCTATAAAGTGTTGGTCAAACCGACCTTAAGTTGACCAGTTTTGATCAAAAAATCTCAAGTGAGCTGGGACGGAGGGAGTATACTAGTATTTTAGAGCTTTTTATAAAAGCTATTGAAAACACTTTTAGTAGAGAACAACTCTTTTTTAAAAAATAAAATAAAATATTATGATTATTTTTATTAATCTTCAATAATTGCTCATGTAAGGAAAAAGCTTTTACATTGTAAATAAAAATAAAAATTATTTGTTTACTTAACGTAACGGTTCAAAATAAAAATGAAAAAGGGTGAGTTTGGGGTGGATTTGACAATTTTTTTTAAAGTAATTGTCATTGGCTGCTTCTGTTTTAAGGATCCGTCAGTTCACAATCTGGTTGGGCCATGTGGGCCACGTAATTTAGTTTCACAGTTTCATCACTGGTGTGGTGGTATTAAATTACTCTCTCTTTCCACAAGAAAGGGTGCACAATTATAAGTCATGATGAGGCCTTGATTCTTACTCCCTTCATCCCACAATAAAATAGTACTCACTCTTTCATAATACAGTTGGGAGTATTTGTACATTTTTTAAGAAATGTAATTAATGTGTAAAATAGTTTTACATACCCATTTGCAAAAAATACAATCCAATATTCCTTCCGTTTTAAAATATATGACGTTTTAGGTGTTAATTTTTGTTTCAAAATGATTGACGGTTTACTATTACCAATGAATATTTACTCTTGTTTACCTAAAATAACCCTACTCATTTATTATAAGTTATCTCTCGTATAATCATTTAACTGTCTATGAACTGAAATCTGTTAGTAGGCACATAAGTCTTTTTTATATGTATTAATTACATTTCTTAATATGTTTGAAGAACTCTAAAATAAAACGACATGTATTTTGAAACAGGGGAAGATATCTTTCGCTGTGTAATAGGTTCCAATCGTGGTGAAACTCCATAGAAATTTGTACTAGATTAGATATATAATAGACTCAATAGAGATTTGCAAAATTACTTTGAATTAATAATACTCCCTCTGTCCCAGAAAGATATTATCATTTAGACTTTTTATGGTCAATGAAAATGAACTTTGACCAACCATTGGTGACGATCTAATCTTTCTAATGAAATTCTAAAATTTGAAATTGATAAATCATTAAGTGATTTATCAATAATAGTTTGTACAATTTTATTGTAATCATTAAATTGACACCAATGTTTGGTGAAAGTTTATTTTTATTGACATAAAAAGTGAAAATGAGACACTTTTATTTTGAGAAAATTACCTCCTAATCCCTGAGTATTATTGAATCTACGTATTAGGACAAGCATATTTTTAATTTACCTCCTAGTCCTAAAAAATATTTTATGTAACCATATAGTCCTTTAGTGTATTAACTACACCCCTCCCCTCCCCTCCTCTACTCTCTCTTATTCATACACCCAGTTATTTTTCTCTCTCTCTCTCTCTCTCTTCTCTCTCTAACTCACCGGTGACTCCTCCCCTTCCAATCTCCGGCGACCTATCCCTTCCCCCAACCTCCGACCACCTCCCTCCGTCGTCTCCGGCCAACCCACCCTTCCCCAACCTCCGACCAGCCCCTTTCTTCCTCACCGCCGACGCCTAACTCCCCGTCGACTAGTCCCCTCCTAACCCCAGCGACCCCTCCTTCTCCGGCGACCCCTCCCAACTCCGGCGAGCCCGCCGCTCTTCCTCCAAATTCATTACCTCCGGAGAATTCCTCCCCCACCTCCGTCGACCTCCGGCCACTCACTGCCGTCCGCTATTTTCAATTGATCTACCTAGATCTGTGTAGATCTGCAACAAGAATCACAAACTTCAATGGAAGGAAGCTCATATATTACATTTATACTGACGAAAAGGGATTTTTTACTGTAAAGCATATTGATAGAGGCAGCTGTCAGAGTATTAGGGCGGGTGCTAGAATTCGTGGTATTTTTGTTTGTGAAGATAGTGAGAGTCTGACATTGAATCTCATTAAACATGAGATTCGCGTGTGGGATTTGAACAGGTTGGATGATAGACCTTTGATTTACTGGAATTTTGAGCCAATAACTGATGGAAACTTCGGTGGTCTCGAGTCTAGATTTCTTTCAAGTGGAATTGCAGACTCAAAGGTATAAACTTGAAATATCAGGATTAATTATTTTATACCCCCTACGTCCCGAAATGATAGTCCCATTTCCCCCTTTACTTGTCCCAGAAAGTTAGTCTCATTTTCAAAAGTGAAGGCTTCAAAATCACTGATTTTTTTTATGTAAGCGTAAAATATTTGAAAAGTCAAACGAGACTATCATTTTGGGACGGATGGAGTATCTGAGTTCTAAGTGTTTGTTTGGTAACGTGCAGGTGCATATGTTTCAGATTGGTTTATTGTGGTATTGTGATTCATTAGTCAAGAATTAGCAATTGATGCTTTGCGTACACAATCGAGAACAATTTTAGTAAATAATTGAGAACATTTAAGAAATTTAAGTTGTTGTAAGATAATAAATTATAAATTATGTGGTTGTCGGTCGGAGTTAGCCGCCTTCCCAGTTGACAACTTGAATAACCGAGAAGTTCTTCATTGTGTTTGTAGTTTAATCGACAACCGAGAACTTACTGATAAGTTCTCAGTTGTTGATCGTTTGCCGGAGTTGGTTGTCTTTTTAGTAGACAACTAAGATCAACAGAAAAGTGGTGAAATTTTTTCGAATAGTTGAGAAGTTCTTAGTCATTGGTTGTCGGAGTTGTTCGGCAGAGTTGGTCGTATTCTTTGTAATTGATAACTGAGAACTTACTGATAAGTTCTAAGTTGTTTTGGTCGCCGGAGTTGTTCATGTTCTTAGTAGCTCAGTTGTTTGGTCGCCGGAGTTGATGGTCACCAGAGTTGTTTATGTTTTTAGTAGTTTAATTGACAACTGAGAACTTACTCATAAGTTCTCAACTGTTTGGTCGCCGGAGTTGGTGGTCGCCGGAGTTATTCATATTCTTAGTAGTTTAGTTGACAACTGAGAACTTACTGAAAAGTTCTCAACTGTTTGGTCGCCGGAGTTGTTCATGTTCTTGGTAGTTTAGTTGATAACTGAGAACTTACTGAAAAGTTCTCAGTTGTTTGGTCGCCGGAGTTGTTCGTGTTATTAGTAGTTTAGTTGACAGCTGAGAACTTACTCAGTAAGTTCTCAACTGTTTGGTTGCTGGAAGGTCACTGAAGCTAAAAAATAAAAAAAATAAAAAAATAAAATTGCACCGGAGTGGTCGCCGGAGTTGGTGGTCGCCGGAGTTGTTGACTGGAGAAGGTGGTGAGGGACAGCCTAAGGGGATAGTGGTTGGGGTGAAAGTAAAATGTTGAGAGGGTGTAGTTAGTAAAATGTGTAAGGAAGATGTAAGCTAGGGACTATATGGTTAGCTAAAATATTCCTTGTCCTAGGAGGTAAATAAAATAATATTGAGGGATTATACGGTAAATGCCCCTTCTTTTTTTTTTTCGGGACATAGGAGTACGTAAACTAGCCTGTAAAAGAAAAAAAAAAAAAAAGGTTTATTTATGTTTGCAGATTGAGCAGGAAGACGCATTGTATCTGAAATTAAGGGGTGGCTGAAAGCACATGAAGATGAATCCCCCATGTGAATGATGCTGATGATGGCAGGTCAAGCCATAAACTACATCTACATACACACTATCCACACTCACCTCCACCATCACCATATGATCTTTCCTTATAATAATTTGGGGCATATCTCCAGGCAATCTGGGCCAGGATGCACAGCACTAGTCTGTTGGATGGTTTGGCCCAGGTGATTTATGGGCCGGGCTAGTTGCTCTTTTGGTTGACTGATGGGCTGGCTTGTACACAGCATTCAAATCATGGATTTGGATTCGCACAAAAAAAAAGGCGATTTTGACTGACGAGATGTTGTTTTTGAGTTTTGCAGGATTTATAATTTTCTTAATCGATCTCAAACACACACAAAACAAAACGAAGAGAAGAGAAGGATGATGAGGTTGAATCGGGACCGTAAAGTGGAGGGGAGCAACAAACTTTTGCAGTAGCAAATCTAGGCCCTTCGTTTCAGGCCTTAGTGAACATCTCTATCAATACTATTCACTAAAGAAGGCATCTAGTGCCCTCATCTCTGCCTCCCACCCACTACTTTTTTACCTTTATATTCCATCATTTATGCTTCATAAACCATTAACCATCTCTCGCTCTCTTACACACACACACACAATTTGCACAACTTGGTGATCCAAATATGGGTAATGTAAGTGTTGTATTTTGTTTCCATGAAGTCTTTATTGCAACTTTGACAAAGAGCTTAGATATCTGGTGTTTGCATCCATTAGGTGGTGGAATTAAAGGTGGGATTACACTGTGAAGAATGCATCAAGAAGATCTTGAAGGCCATCAAGAAATTCCAAGGTATCGTACGTACTCTTTAATTTAATTCCGAATTAACCATCTATTTATTTAGTACATGATTATGAATGAATATAGTATATGCCCAAAACAGAGAATTTAAGGTTCCCTTTGTGGAATTTGGAAATTAATTAAGCAGATATAGAGAGCTACGATGTGGATACAAAGCAGAATAAGGTGACAGTGACTGGAAACGTGACTAACGAACAAGTTATCAAGGCTCTTCAGAAAATTGGAAAGCAAGCCAGCAACTGGGAGGTAGAGGCAGGCCAGGCCATTTCCATTACCTGACTGAATTTCTGTCAAATACTGTATAGCATAGCAATACCAACACTATGAGGCTCAGTTTCTTCACCAGATCAAACTCACATGACAATGGGATGACCCGGACCCGGACTAATATTATCTTTATTATTTCAGGGGATACATACTGCACCCACACCTAAATAAAATAACTCCATTGTTTACATGGAACATCTTATCTTACAGGCGGCTACACGCATACAGCTAAAAATAAATAAATGTCCTTTGGTTATGATGTTGCGGGCTAGTACCCACTCTAAAGGAACATTCATGCTCATGGTCTTCAATCTTCATCCCACTCTATGCTTACGATCCTCCTCTCTCTCTCTCTCGACACTAAATAGCATTTGCAGTTGTACTTGTTCTTGACACTAACTATTGCCCACTTTGTTGCTCTCAATGACATCTGTTTTTATTCTTTCACCTTCACGGGCTCATCTAGTGACTGCCAAGATCGACCCACGATAAAAGGCCGGTTGGGATTGATTTATTTGATATATAGCATAATACTAAAATTGAACATGACCATGTCTTGGCCCATATCCATAGTACCAAAATTTAACATGAAAATCAAAACCCAGAGACATTTATCATAACGCTCAACATTTGGACAATCCTTTCTCAATTTATTTCTATTTAAAGATGAAATGATACAAAGTGGAAATTCGGTCAAACACAAACCCTAAACTTGTCTACAATCAAAGTCTAAAACATCACTATACACGGAGTCATTAAAAAGGATTGTCAAATACTACCATCTACCTCGACCGGCTAGGTCTACCTGGGTTGCTGAATCGGCCTCGGACACACCTTCACATTTACGATCTTCGGAGCTTTCTCATACAGCCTTGGCATCCCCGCCCTCGCACGTGACTTCCTCCACTTGAACATTCCTAGCGGAATCAAATCCATCCCAACAACATCTTTTTCTTCATCTACACCACATCATAAAAACATAGATATTGAGTTAGCAAACGAGTTAATTAACTAGAAATTCACAACATTGAATCCTTTTATCTGCTTACTTTTCGGGCTGCGAACCTCGCCGGTGAAGAGATCGTCGGGGAGTACATGATCGTCGTCATTTTGGGGATCTGTGAAGCACTCTTGAAGCCAGTAATCACGAAACCAAGGAGTGGACTGAACAAGGTCCCACCACTGATCGGAGAAGTCCTCAACGTGACGATAAGCCAACGGCACAAACATCGGGGCGTTCGGATTCAGCGTCGACAACGGAATATTACGCGACATCACCTCCATGGCTATTTGCTACTACTGCTGTGTGTGAAAAAGAAGGCGAGAGAGAGAGAGAGAGAGATGAAAATATCTTCGATTGGATAAGAAGGGACTGTGCATTCCCAACACTGACTGTCGATATATAAGTAGGAGAATTGTGTAAAGAGGCACGTAAGTGAGTAATATAACGAAAATGGGACTGGAGGCAAACAATCGGCGCTCACAGTGAGAGTTGTGGCTTTTTTTTTTTTTTTTTTTTTTTTTTACCCTCGATTTTCCATAAAATATATTACACCAAACTAATATACTCCATCCGTCTCATTTGAAGCTTCACATTTTTATCTAAATGGGTCTCTCATTAGAAGCTTCATCATTTCTTAAAATAGTAAAAAATATAGGCCCCACTTGTCATACCCACTCACTTATTCCTCTCACATACTTAAATTATGGGGCCCATTTGTCATACCCACTAACTTTCCCCTCACATACTTTAAATTGTAGGCCCCACTTGTTATACCCACTAAATTTTTCCCTCTCACAACATTTCTTACACTCATCACTTTTTGAATTTTTGTGTCATCATCAAAATGGTGAACCTTCAAATAAGATCAAATAAGACGGGGGGGGGGGGGGGGGGGGGGGGGAGTAAATACTATGACCTACCTTGGAAAAAACTAGAAAGAAGAAAGTGTTAGTATACCGATCTTTGAGAGGTTCAAAGACCTAATTTATACAAGGGAATTTAGGGTTTTTGATTTTGCCCTATTTTTTTTCTCGTTTGATTGATAAATTTTAAATTTCAATGGAATTTGCAAAGGGGAATAAGTCTGTGAGAGTTGTGCCTTGTCTAGTTTTTCTGTGAGCGATACCACTAAGAGCAACCACAATGTTTTAGGAAGTTTTTTATTTTTATGAAAAAACAGAGTTTTTTTACCGTTGTAGAGTTTTTGAAATAGCTCATTACCTAAAGAGCACTCTTTCTACAAAGAGCTCTTTCTATGAGTTCTTTCATTAACTTTTTCACTAATTTCTCATGTTAGCCATTAAATATTAAGAACTCTTTTTTTTTTTTTTTGTGAACTACTCCCTCCGGTCTCAAATATAAGCAAAAATAACTAAAATCACACATATTAAGAAAGTAGTTAAGTTAGTTAATTGTTTTAATTTTATAATAAAAACATGTTAAAATTACTAATATATCCTCATATTAAATGTGTAATAAATGTGCACTTGTATTTGAAAATGAATAATTAAATAGGAGCAGTTTTGGTAAGAGAGTATTAAATGGTCTTGAAATCCCTTAGAGTTGCTTATATTTAGGTCTAAAAAAAACCCACTTTTGTTGCTTATAATTGAGTCCGGAAGGAGTAATGTTAAAAAGTAAAGCTTTGAAATTTTTGCAATTTGAAGGAGCTCAACCATCTGTGATGCTCTCACCACCGTACTTTATTCATTAATGTGGGTCAATTCCAATAATCTCCAATCTGCTTTTGGCAACGTGGCATAATTTTGCGGGTTTTGTGGACTTTTTATCATTATGGCCGGTGCAAGATAACACTTACACGTCATCGTCCTCATCCCTTTTAAAGCAAAGTACTCATTCGACTCGTAATTATGTGAATAATTTTTTTAAGCGTTCTATTAATAAGTTACACTTCTTTACAATTTACAATGACAAATAATTTTTACTATTTCTCTCATCCATTCTCCCTCTTATTTTACTTTTATACTCACAACACCAATCACCCTACTATTCCCTACCTCACTTTTTCTCTCATACTTCATTTTTCACACTCACAACAACTATCCACTACTATTTTTCAATTAATTGTCATGCATAACCCATTTTGCCCACATAATATTGGGACGGATGGAGTATGCAAAATACTGTAGTTTTTTTTAATCATTACTAGCGGGTAGCCCGTGCTCTGCACGGGAAACCAATACTATGTCTTCAAAAATATTTTAACTATAGTTAACTAATATAGTAATCATCATTTTAACTAATCTATTAATAATAAAAATTAATCTATATGATTACTATATTATAATAACTATTATAATTAATTAATACTATTGATAGTAATAGTTAATATATATTAATAGCAATGATTAATCTATATAATAATTATTATTAATATAATTATTATAATAAAATAATATTATTAATAGTAATAGTTAATTGATATAGTAACTATTATGATTAATTCATATTAAAAATTAATAATCTAACTTATATAATAACTATTATAATTAACTAATATTAATGATAGTAATAGTTAATGTATGTAGCCTATTATAGTTAACCAATACTATTAATAGTAAAAAATAACTTATAAAGTAACTATTATGGTTAACTAATACTATTAATAGTAATAATTAACTTATATATAGTAACTATTATAGTTAACTAATACTATTAATAGTAATAGTTAACTAATATAGCAACTATTATAGTTAACTAATACTATTAATAGTAATATTTAACTTGTATTGTAACTAATATTGTTAACTAATACTATTAATAGTAATGGTTAACTTATACTATTAATAGTAATAGTTAACTTATACTATTAATAGTAATAGTTAACTCATATAATTATTAATATGATTAACTAATAGTATTAGCTAAGAATGAGAATATCAAAAGTCATTACATTTTAGGATGATGTTGATGTGGCTTCTCCAAATTCAAGCTTTTACAAAAACATGTACACATGTCAAACCCACAACCCTCCTCACCAACTTTATATATATATATATAGATAGAGAGCCTCATCCAGTCTGCCCAGATAGAAGGATTCCCAGATGCCAGAACCCAGAACAGCTAACGCATTCCTGCCCAGTTCCAATCTTCAATTCAATCAGTCTGATGCCCAGCCCGCCTTTTGTTTTCGGTTTGCAAATGGCCAACAACATGCATTCTTCTGCATTAAGGAAGTGAACAAGCATCGATTCAACAAAGAAAAAATTCTTCATTGGCACACCAGGCGCAAGCTCAAGGCAAGACCCACAGGAGTAAGGTAAAAAAAAGACGCAAAGCATTTAGGAATCTTTTTCAACAAGATCTGAACGAGCGAAGAATTCTTTTATTGATTCATTCTGAAAAGTGCGTATTCTTTTCAGGCTGTTTACAGAAAGAAGGCTATAGAGAACCCGAACAAGCCTAGATTTCCTTTTCCAACTGGATTTTATTCCAAAGATGTGATCTTAGAGCTCACTTACACTAAGTATACCATCAGTGGGAACTTTGCTTTCTGGTTGGGAAGTCTCTCTGTCCTTTTCACTTCTTATTACTCTTTTCGTTCACTTTTTCTAACATTTCTAGGACCAACTAATTCATTCGGGCGAGACATCTTACGATGTCATGATGCGCCCATTCCTATGGCCATTCCTTTAATACTTCTGGCTCTCGGGAGTCTCTTTGTAGGATACTTATATTTTAAAAGGATTTTTTTAAGGATTGATATTTGATTTTATTTTGAAAGGTTAAAAAAAAACTTTACCACTCATTTTTTTTTACAATATATAAAAGACAATTTTATTTAGAAATAATTGCAAAATAAGCCTTATACAAGCTTTGTTATTGCAATTTAAACTTCGTACAACTTATAATTGCGTAAAAAAATTTGTACAAAAAAAATATGTTTCAATTTAAACATTTTTCCAGTTAGTCGTTAAAAAGTAAGTTATAAAAGTACACTTGCACACCCACCCCCCTTAAAATTTATTCAATTTGCAGTATACCTTCTTGTTCTTTCACCAGGACTGCACTGATTGCATTCTATGAAACTGCAAAGTATAGGAAAAGTGGTTCACCATGTTTTGGCATTGATAATAGAGGTGGAGATGAGAGATAATCATTAAACTGGATGAAAGCTTCTTCGTGTTCTTCTGTCAATTGGAATATCTTGTTCTTTCACAAGACGTCATAAAACAACATGCACCTATTTGACGACTTGAATATAAACTTGTTCAAGGCTGCAACACATCTCATCAGCCTCTGCACGTCTTTGATGGATTTCGAACCGCTCCATATTTATGCCCGCCACTCGCACTCGATCCCAAAACAAAATCTAATATAACAGTGATTAGTAACAACATTCAAATTTAAATAAATAAGAAAAAAAAACAAAAAACAAAAACAAACCATCTAAACTAACCTGAAGGAAAAACACACATCCTGTATAATATGATTTCCCGACCTCAAAACCACAACTAGCATCCAATAGCCCATCTATCACTAATTGGACCCGATTATAATCCTTAATTTTATCAACATATACAATGCTATCCCATATTTCCCTGCAGCCCCTTCCATAGGACAGAGGATACAATAAAGTGGCACACGCAAACACTACAAACCAACGCTTGAAGTTATCACCTGCACCATCCATATCACTCAATAACTGCAACATTTGCTTGTTCGTACAATCCATAAATCCAGGAACTTCTTCTCTCCAATTATCCTCCCCCAATTTCAACTGAATTGGCCCACTGGGAATGCCAAAGCAATCAACAACATCTGACACATCAAAACTGATGGGCAAAGAATCCGTTACCATGATCATTAAATCACTTGAATCACATGCGATGAATCTACTTACTATATCCGGTGCACGGTCATGCTTTAACGACCTACATTTTATCTCCAACAACCCACCAAATCCAATGTCCTTCACCGCAGCCTTCTGGTCAGCGTTGAGCTGTTCGGTCAACTTAACCATCGACCCAGGGGAGCATCTTGTAAGAAATGACTCCTCCTAACATTACGTAAATACTCCGTTACCACATAGTAATTTACACTATAATACAAGAACAATCTTCATTATCTGTATAACAACAATTACAAACACATGTACCTTTGTTTTCTTGGTCTTTGGAGCCTTCTCGCCTTGTGCTTCACCGTATTCCTTCCATACTGCCTTCTGCTTATTGACATGTGCATCCCTCTGATCTTGCGTCATATCATACCATTTCTCATTCAATAGTTTGTCGATCTAACATTTTCAGATTACCATATTAAAAACATATATTTATTATCACCACATAAACATAAACATAAACATGGAAGGCACAAACCCAATGTTTAGGGAACGTCTTCCCGTCTGCTTTCATTTTCTCTATAGTTTCTTTTCTCCACACTAAATACGCTGAAGCATGTCTCTTCATCTTTACAGCATTTTTTTTTTGAAGATGTCGGGTTTTTCAAAGAAAGTTTACTTGGACCAACACCATTTTTTTGTTTGTTTTGGACTAGTCTTTTCTTTACGTTTAGCCATGATCACTGCAATAATGTAATGGTTATCACCAGCTAGTTCAAAAACAAACCAAATTCTTACATTAATGTAATGGTTATCAACTACTTAAAAAAACAAAGTAAATTATTACATTTAATGTAATGGTTATCACTTACCAATTCAAAAGCAAAACAGATTCTTAACCCTAGATAAAAAGTTAATATAATGCTACATCCATAATATCCACAGGAGGGTATCAAATCAAGAGTGTGAGCCGCTAGTACCAAGTATTTATGTAAAATTAATACTATATTTAAAAAAAAAAAGGCTTTACATGTGTAAAGGGTACACTGATAATGTAAAAGCTGTGCAACATGTCGAGCCAACCTCGCAAACACCACACTCTAGTATATTATCAGCTTTGTTGTACATACGGACCCAAACACATCACAGACATTTATCTAGGGTTTTCAAATAAACAATCAAATCAATGAAATTTCAATCGACAAAGGGAATACACACATATTCATCGTCATCAAAACTCAAGAAACATAGGTTTTCGTCGTTCACATTCATAAATTTTAAACACCATCATTGAGATTCAATACAAAACACGAGAACAGCGCAAAGATAAAAACCACTTACGAGATAGCAACTGATTGACGAAGAAGTGAGGAAGGAACAAATAACTACAATTTCCAATCGAAATCAATCTGTATATGCAGTTCAATTTACGTTCTTGATTTTGATCGCCTCTCTCGTCTTTCGAGCTCTCGTGAGTTCCCGCTCTCTGAAAATGAAAAATGAACTGTAGACAAAAACGAGGGAGCTAAAGAGACTAAAAGTACACGGAGCGATTTCATTTACACGGAATACGCAAGAGCTAACGGCGTTAGCCCCGTTTCGTATTTCTAATTATCCATAAATAAAATCTATTTACTTATTACAATTATTGGGGATCAAAAACGCCATCGTTTGGCTTTTATTAGCTCCGGCCGTTAGATAGTTCCCAAGCGACGTGACCACATCTATTATCATCCGGTGGAGCGGTGCAGCTAAAATCGGTGCTGCGGTTCCGGGTCTGTCTTGATACTATTCAAGACTAGCTTATATGCCTCTCTTAGTCACCATTATGTAGTCAAGAAACTTTCATACCCTTAAGCCGAAGTTGATTTTGAAGAATTCAGCTTCATGTTGAAACTTTTCAAAATGTCGATTGCTTCTAGCAGCTAAAATATTTTTCTACATTAAAACCCATTTTTTTCCGTTTCAAAAGAAAATATTTTTTTAGAGTTGTATGAATAACGCATTTTTATTTTTTTTTTGAACGACATTTCGTAGTGCAAGTGCAAGTGGGAATTTTGATTTTAGTTTATTTATTTATTTTTTAAAAGGAAAATTTGGATCTTCTAGCAACCCCAAAAATATAAATTTCGGATGCTTTCTTTCAGTTATCCCGGAAAAGATGGACTGGTTCTTGAACCCTAAATCCTCTCATCCATCAGACTCATAGTCATAGATCTCCTCCGCAATGTCCGTAAGACAAGAGATGAATCATCCAATTCCAATTCTATCCATCTTCCCCAATTCTATCTCACCATTTTCGCATACCCATATGCGATTTTCTCCTCGAACCTCGAGAAAACAAATTTCTCTGTCTAGGTTGAAAGGGAGGGGGGAATAAGTCCTCAGCCCTGAGCAGATGGACGTAGAACAATGGTTCTTGACCGGCGAAATGCCTGGTCAAACGGAGGAACTCTGCAAGATTGATATTCCTCTCCGTTCACCTGGTTTTCTCAGCGATGGAAATATCCTCAACTACTCCTTGCCCCGTCTTCAATTGCAATTGGCCCTCATTTTCGCCGTCACTCAATCCCTCCATCTCCTCTTCAAGCGCATTTACATGCCCCGTGCCATCTCTGAGATCCTCGTAAGCCTTCCTTTTTCATTTTCTTTTCCGTTTTAGTATTGATTGTAATATTTTGTGTAGTCGTAACCCTCATCAAATTAACCTAAGCGATTCATTTCTTTGTTGACAAGTGATTTAACAATTTGTAATTGGATCTACTTCATTTGTTGTCCATTTTGTTATGCAAAGTGCAAATGTAAGATTTTACTGTATTTGTTTCTATTTTTATTCTAAAATATGTTCCTAACTTGTGAAGATATAGAAAGTCTAAATTAGAAGATTGAAAGATTATATTTTGTTTGGAAATATATTATCAGTTACTTGCTCTTCCAATATTCTCTGTGAAGTTGTTTTCTGGGAAACAAGGAAAACTGAAACCATCTTTTGGTATTTAGTTTTGATCTCACGGTTGTGCATTTCCAGGCTGGTCTGATACTAGGACGAACTTTTCTGGGGAAGTTGTTCCCGAATTTTACAGTTAATGTATTTCCTAAGGACGGAGACATACTTTTGGAAGTGTTATCGAAACTTGGAGTCACTTTCTTTATGTTCCTGGTAGGAGTGAAGATGGATCCAAGTTCAATCTTCAAAGCTGGAGTGAAGGGCTATACAATTGGCAGTATTGTGACGATTGTACCTGCACTTGCTGGATATTATTTTACTGGCCTAATTGATATATACTATGCTGTTTACCGAAGGCCAGCTATGTCATCCGTCGTCACAACCCAAGTCATAGTGCCTTTTCCTGTTATTGCTGTCCTCCTCATAGACCTAAAAATCATGAATTCCGAGCTAGGACGGGTTGCTTTGGCATCATCGTTGATCAGCAATATTGTAACTATATTCTTTCAAACGGTCTTATCAATCACGAGACTTAGATTGGTTGGTGGGTCCCCTACAGTGGTATACCAAGCAGCAGTTTATTGTGTCGCTTCGACTATCGTTGCAGTGGTAGGCATGCGATTTGTCTCCTCATGGATTATCCATCGGACACCAGAAGGGAAGCCTGTTAATAAAGCTTACGTCGCATTTATTTCTACCCTCGTTCTGGTAATTTCTCTTGTAAGTGATAATGTGGGTCTTCAATATCATGTTCTTCCATTCATTCTAGGTCTGAGCGTGCCAGATGGACCGCCGTTGGGGTCAACACTGGTGGAGAGGTTGGATACACTAGTATCGGGCTTGTTTGCCCCCTTGATGATGACGTATTGTGCTTTGACAATGGATTTATGGGTGTTTTACGATTTAGCATATATTAGTCTACTTTGGAAAATCATCTTATCAGCGTTCGCCATCAAATTTGGCTCTGTTTTTGTCTCGGCCATGCTTTGCAAAGTGCCACCTAGAGACTCCATTGCTCTTGCTTTCACTCTCAATATCCAAGGAATTGTCGAGGTGGCATTTTATCATACTCTTTACCGAAATCAGGTACGCCAACTTTCCTCACACCACTCTTGAAATTCACTCTCAAGTTCTTTGATTTATGAACTCATTTACTCGTTAAATTTTGTTGACAACTCTCACTTGGCCTGTAGACACTTGATGATGATGCGTTCAGCACGGCGCTTCTCTCAATAATATTTATATCTGCGTTTGTAACCATCTTTGTAAAACTCGTCTACGACGAGTCATTTACTTACCGAGGATATCAGAAACGGAGCATTCTACACAATGCCCAAAATAGTGAGCTTCGGGTACTCGCTTGTGCCCATCGACAAGACGATGTCTTGGGTGCCGTTAGGCTTCTAGAAATTTCCACCCCAACAAGAGAAAGTCCGATTGCTGCTTACGCACTCAACCTAGTCGAGCTTGTTGGGCGTGCCACCCCAATGTTAATCAACCATCGACTTGGTCAAAAGACAACTGCCACTACTGGTAATCGCTCCCAACAGATGATTGATGCTTTCCAACAATTGGAACATCGCCACTCTGGTTTAATTGTTTTTCAAGCTTTCACTTCTATGTCATTGCCTAAATTCATGCACCACGATATCTGTTCCCTTGCCTTCGACAAGCTGGCTGCTTTAATCATATTACCCTTCCACAAGAAATGGAACACCCAAGGACAAATTGTGTTTGACAGCAATATTCATAGGACAATCAATCGGAATGTTCTAGAAATGGCTCCGTGTTCTGTTGCCATACTCGTTGACCGGAGGAAAATTAGACATGAAGCAGGACAGGCCAACTCGCAGGTGTGTAATGTGGGTGTAATCTTCATGGGTGGAGAGGATGATCGGGAGGCGTTGGCATATGGGAAACGTATGGCTAATTCATCGTCGGTGCACCTAAGTGTGGTGAGGCTTGTTGCGGCAGATGACTTGGTGGGGGACCAGTGGGACACAGTACTGGACACGGAGACGTTGAAGGAGGTTAAGCTGCTGAGTGTGCATCAGAGTAATGTAGTGTACAGGGAGGAGAGGGTGAGGGATGGGCCGGAAACAGCATTGATTATTAATGCAATGGAGGAGGCTTTTGATTTGATCATAGTGGGACGGAGGCATAAAGATGATTCACCATTGTTGACGGGGATATCAGAGTGGAGCGAGTTGCCGGAGTTTGGTGTGATAGGAGATATACTTGCTACTTCGGAGGTGAAGAGACCGGTTTCTGTGCTGGTGGTGCAACAACAGATTGTGAGGACCAATTAAAACATGGTACCGCTCGATTTATTTCTTCTTATTCATCTTTTTTTTTTTTTTTTTTTTTTTTGGATGAAATGTGCAAGGCAAGTAAGTAGCTGTTGTATTTAACATGTGCTTTGTTGGGATGTTGTTTTTTCCTCCTTAGGAACATACAAGTGAGGAATTGTGTAAATGAAGAGATGATTATTCTTTCTATTTTTGAAATTCTTGCTTTCAAATCGGACATTGTTTATTGAGCCAACTCAGCCAGTCCAAGCTGGTGGTCCAAATATTACCTCTCGGCCACCTGTACTTCCAGCCCTACTGGCAAATAGGACTGTGTCATCCAACACACACTTAGAGCAAGAGCTACCCTTTGTGCTGATTATCTAGCCAACTTTGGCGCAGAGCAAGAGCTACCATTTGTGCGCATGGCAGCTCCTAATGATGAACTCAAGGAGCTCATGGTATATGCGCGTTACCACCCCTAGAATCTAGTTTGTTTCTGCTTTTCTTTCCGTTTGTACAAAAAAAAAAAAAAAAAAAAAAAAAACAGGCTCAGTAAGAGGCCCTCCTCCAGTCTAATGTAATGGCCGTTTCCTAAGTTAATCAACAGGGATGCTGCAAACGTCTCCTTGGTGATATTGTGAGTGTAAAAATATTTTATTTTTGAAGAGTTTCAAATGAAATGAAGTGAGACAAAACAAAATGAAATAAGTCAGAGGGAAGGAGGGAGTCTATCATACTACAATTTAGGACAGTTGTATTTTTAATATTATTTGCCCAAGTGCTAATATTGTGAAGCACATGGAGGCTGGGTGGGTTCGGGATAATGGTGGCCTGCAATGAAGTGTATACAAGCTAGAAAGTGATTTTTTTTATTGTTTTAAAACAAACATGTAGACATTTATTAATAATAAGAGCAAATATTTAGAAGATGTCTATCCATAAACAACGAAAACTCGACTCAAACAATGGGGCTTACATTTTAAAAGCTACTCTAGAGACAACATCCACCAAATCATCAACACACTCTTATGAGGCTTCCAAATGGATGACATACTTTCTTCTAAACATAAATCTAATACTCTCTCTGTCTCAAAAATATATTCTCATTTTGACTTTTTATGGTCAACAAAAATGAACTTTGACCAACCATTAGTGACGATCTAATTATTCTAGTGAAATTCTAAGATTGGTAATTGATAAATCATTAGGTGATTTATCAATAACATTTTTTTAAATTTAATTGTGATCATTAAATTGACACCAATGTTTGGTCAAAATTTATTTTTGTTGACCATAAAAAATCAATATGAGACTATCCGTCTGGGACAAAGGGAGCATGTTGTTTGCCGGAGAAGAAGCAACCAAATCGACAATTAATTCATCATCCTTGTTGTTTACTAGATTGAGATTAGTCAACAAAAATTTCATAGTAGCAACATAACTGAAACACAAAGTCCTCAACAAAGTAAGAGAATCACAAGCCCTCAACAAATCTATATATATATATATATATATATATATATATATATATATATATATATATTAAAGTTGGTGGGAGAGCCATGGTGTTGCCACATAGACAAGTTTTAGAGAAATGTTGAATTTGATGTTGCCACATCATTACCACTCTTATAAATAAGAGACTTTTCAAATTCTTTTTCTTAGCTAATAGTATTAGCTAATAGTATTAGTTACTATATAGGGTAACTATTATAGTTAAATACTATAGTAACAAATACTTATAATAGTAATAGTTACTATAATAGGTAACTATAATAGTTAACTATTAATAGTTAACTATTACTCCCTACGTACGTTCCAGAGTAAGAGTCCTACTTTTTATTTTGGTACGTCCCAAAGTAAGAGTCTCTCTCCTAAAATGACAAATAACTTTTACTATTTATCGCACTCATTATCTCTGTTACTTTACGTTTATACTCATAAAATCAATCAACTTATTATTCCCTCTCACTCATTCTCTCTCCTAATTTACTTTGACACTCACAACACTTACTTTACTTTTATCATTTCTTAATCGCCGTGCAAATGGGAGGTATGACTCTTACTCGACGGATGGAGTAATATTTAAATATTATAACTAACTAATACTATTAATAGTATTAGTTAATTAAAATAGTTAAATATAATTGTTAACTATAATAGTTACTATATAAGTCAATTATTATTATTAATTGTATTAGTTAATCATAATTGTTATATAATATATATTAACTATTACTATTAATTATATTATTTAATCATAATAGTTACTATATATGTTAACTATTACTATTAATACCATTAAGCTTTTTGAAATATTCATACAAAAAATTTAAATGTACTTCTAAATTAATTAGAAAACATATTTATTACAACTATGTACAACCAAAGCTATGAAAATGTTTTGATTAATTTAAAATATACATATATTTTCAAATAAAATTATTATGTTAATTTATCAATTAAAAACATCAAAAAAGGAAAATACAAAAATATTAACGGAATAGATTCCCGTGCGGAGCACGGGTTACCTACTAGTGTGAGGAATCTTAAGCCCTCAACAAATTAGGGAAATCTTAAGCTCTCATATATATGAGGAGAAAACCAAACCAAAAGATAGAAAAATACATATATTTATTTAACAGAAAAACCTAATTAAAACAAGATTAGAAGAAGAAAAAAAAACTAAATTTCTTAATTGAAATTTAAAGTTGAAAAATTAAAAGGAAACACAAAGTCAAACCATAAATTAACATGCACACACATATCAAATTATGATTTCAATTTGTAACTGAAACATCTCCTTGTTTTGAAAGATTTGGAACTAACAGAATGATTTTTGAGAGATGGAGAAGATGATGGGCTAATTGCAGATTGGTAACCTGAGTTTGTCGAATGTTTGCAATCTCCAACCTAAAAGTTTAATTTTGCAAATTGGTTACCTAGGTTTGTCAATTTTTTTGCAATGTGGTGAATAAACTAACTTTCCGTTAATTTTTTGACAGACCTAAACACATGTGCAACGCACATGACTTTTTAAAAGGGCAATCCTGCCATTTTTCGGACCTAAACACATTTGCAATGTGGTGATTGAGTTGCACACCTCCGAAAAATGACATAATTTCCCTTCTAAAAGGTCATGTGCGTTGCACATGTGTTTAGATCTGTTAAAAAATTAACGAAAAGTTAGAATATTCACCACATTGCAAAAAATTTACAAACCTAGGTAACCAATTTGCAAAATTGAACTTTTAGGTTGGGGAATGCAAAATTTAGACAAACTCAGGTTACCAATATGTAAATTACCCAGAAGGTGATATATAGAGAAGTTTGGCAAATTGCTCACTGCTCTTAAGAGTTTAGGATTTGTTATATTCTAAAACTTACTATTAATGTACTATAAAAATATTAACAATAATTTTTTTTTGAAATTTATTAAGTTGGTTTTGAAAAAATATATTAAGATAAACAAGTTTTTATAAAACTTTTGCTAAAAAAACTCAATAGAAATGACAAAAAGATAAAGCGCGCCTATCTTTACGAAACTGAAAATATTTGTACTTTCTTGTGTTTTCAAAGCCAAATTTTTACCGTGTTGGAGTTTACTAAAGGCCAGTGTTGAGTTGTGTCCAAATTTTCCTTAGAAAAGCATTTGACATCACATGCACTGGCAAGCTAGACTTGGGCCAAGGCGGTCATTGACCCCCCTTGAATTTTGAAAAATGTTCATACTAGCACCTCCAAAATTTGAGATAATGACTTTTTACTATTAAAATTATGAATTTTTACATTTTGAGCCCTTGATTCTAGGTAAATTTTGAATTAATTGTTATTTGACCCCTTTTTTTTGTTAAATTTGGATACTCTAATTATAATGTACACTCCATCCGTCACATAACAAACTTCCTATTTTGCTATTTTGGGCGTCCCAGTGAAAACTCTCACTTACCCATAAAAGGAAAGATTCTCTCCACTTTCTGTCGTTCCACCGATAACAACTATCCATTTACTATTCTATACACCACTTTCTCTCTCCCTTCCACTCACACCACCTACTATCCTTAATTCTCGTTCCTAACATTCTATGAAAAGTTCGTTATGGGATCAAGAGAGTATTCTTTAAGCAATTTAGATCCCATTCTTAAAGTTTTTGGCTTCCCCCGATCACATGCTATAGTTCTCAAAGACATTAATTAAATAGTTGGTTTAGGGTTGACCATCATTATTATAGATGTGCTACGCTATTTATGTGTAGCTTTTAATTGCATTTGTTACACTTGGACGAGTCTCCGTCTTTTGTCAAACGCCGTTTTCTTAAATTTTATTGATTCAATTATCAATTATGTATTGTTTGCTTTTAGGGGGAAAAAAGAATTCATTTTATTTTCGTTAAAAGAAATAACATTTTCTTAGGGTATGTAAAACACAATTTTCTTTTTTTAAGAACGACCATTCGTACATGCAACCGCAAGGGGAATTTTAAATTTATTTATTTACTAGTCTTTTTTTATTATTATTTTTAAAAGCAAACAACAAATAATTGTATTAATAGAATTTAATAAGAACTCGCCTTTTATTTTTGAAAAGGAAAATTTTGGATATTCTAGCATCGTAATTTTGAACACAACGGATCATGGCATGGTGAAGAACACGGACCGCTATACATACATCCCCAGCCAACATTTTTTTTTTTTTTTTTTTTTTTTTTGAGCAGTCCCCAGTCAAACCTACATGCTTTTGTCAAAAATAAATCCCCCGCCCCCCAACACACACACACACACACACACACACACACACACACACACACACACAAGATAAATTTCCGACGGTTTCTTTCAAATTTCCCGGAAAAAGATTGACTGGTTCGTGAACGCTAAATCCCATCATCCATCCGACTCATAGTCATAGATCTCCTCCGCAATGTCCGTAAGACAAGAGATGAATCATCCAACTCCAATTCCAATTCCAATTCTCTCCATCTTCCCCAATTTTCCCTTCACCATCTTCACATGCGATTTTCTCCTCCAACCTCGAGAAAACAAATTTCTTGTCTAGGTCGAAAGGGAAGGGAATAAGTTGGTTCATGGACATAGAAGAATGGTCGTTGACCGGCGAAATGCCTGGTCAAACGGACGAACTCTGCAAGATTAATATTCCTCTCCGTTCACCTGGTTTTTACAACAAGGATGATGGCAATATCCTTCACTACTCCTTGCCCCGTCTTCAGTTGCAATTGGCTCTCATTTTCGCCGTCACTCAATCTCTACATCTCCTCTTCAAGCGCATTTACATGCCCCGTGCCATCTCTGAGATCCTCGTATCGTAACCACTCCCTTTTCATTTTCATTTCCGTTTTAGTATTCATTTAAATCATGAGTGTGTTTTTCCTTTCTATCAGATTTTTTCTCGGATAAACCAGCTATATTTAATGTTAAATTCATGTGATATGTAGGTAGAAAATTGGACTTTTTGAATGGTATAATATTAAATTTGTTCAAAATTCATCCTAGTTTAAGATGTGTAGTCGTAACCCTATCGAAAGCGATTCATTGCTAGTTTTGCCTGCGTCAATAACAATGTCTATTTGTTGACAAGTGATTTTACAATTTGTAGTTGGATTTATTTCATTTGTCTGTATATTTTGTTATGCAAACTGCAAACGTTAACTTTTAGAAGATTTACAGTATTTGTTTCTATTTTAATTTTAAAATATGTTGCCACTTGTGAAGATATAGAAAGTCTAAACTAGAAGATTTTTTAGGATTATATGTTGTTTGATAAATGTATTGTGGGTAAATTACAAATAAAAGTCTAAAGTTTGGGGATTGTTCGTATAAAGAGGCCCGATGCTTCAATTTTAGTGATCAAGGGTCCAAAGTTACCAAATGTTGCAGCAAATAGGGGCTTTTTGACGAAATTAGAAATCCCTGCCAAGCACATGCAATTGATATTAATCATCAAGGGGTCAAATAAAAGTTCTAAAATCTAAAGGGCTAAACTCCCTGCTCAACCATTCCATAACCACCTCACTCCGCCCTCCATCACCCCTGTCAAAAACTGTTCCCCACTCCTCATTCCCCTCTTTGCACCGGCATCTCGAATAAAGCATGGAAGTGTTCTGCCAACCACACTCCATCGCCACTCCCCGGAAGTTGATGTCAGGCCCACTCGATATTTTTCATCCAACAAAAGAACTTACCCAGTTCCAAATTCTTAGCCCATTCAATATTTATGGACTTTTCTTCTTCCCCATTCACGGCCACTCCATTTATCAAACAACTCCGATCTGATTTTGAAATCATATCCTAGCTAGGTTCTACCTTCTATCTCTGATCACTTGCTCATCTCTGCGGTTTCTACAGACTGGGTTTAGTGGGAATTTGGCGGATTCTCGTGTCCTTGAAGTTGTCAGATCGACACTCATCCTTTTGCTAGTTGCTCTATACCGTGTGTTTTTTCATTTGCAGGTTTAGAGCTTTGTAATAGGGGTTTGTTTGGCGTTTTGTTTATGTGTATAGTGTGAAAAGTAATTTGGGTTTGGATTTTGAGTGAGGAGTCTGATCTGGTGGTGATATTTTTATTGTTGTTGGTGGTGGTGGTTAGCGTGGTATTAGTGGTGACGGATGGATGGTGTTGTTGGGTTTGGTGTGCAAATATGACATCAGGGAAAGGGTTTTTAAGGTGAAAATGAAACTAGGAAGGTAAAAATTAACAACCAAGCTAGAAGAAGGAGATCAAAATGCCCAAACCTTATCAGATACTTGTTCATCCAAATTCTCTGTGAAGTTATTTTTATGGGAAATAAGAAAAATGAATTTGGTATTCAATTTTGATCTCACGGTTGTGCATTTACAGGCTGGTTTGATACTAGGACGAACTTTTCTTGGGAAGTTGTTCCCGAGTTTTACAGATAATGTATTCCCCAAGGATGGAGACATACTTTTGGAAGTGCTATCGAAACTTGGAGTCACTTTCTTTATGTTCCTGGTAGGAGTAAAGATGGATCCAAGTTCAATCTTCAAAGCCGGATTGAAGGGCTATACAATTGGCGGTGTCGTCACTATTGTACCTGCAATTGCGGGATATTTAGCTACCATACGAATTGATACAAAATATCCTGTTTATCAAAGGCCAGCTATGTCATCCCTCCTCGGAACCCTACTCATAATCCCGTTTCCCGTTATTGCTGTCCTCCTCATAGACCTAAAAATCATGAATTCCGAGCTAGGACGGGTTGCTTTGGCATCATCATTGATCAGCAATATTGTAACTATTTTCTTACAAACTGTCTTGTCAATCACGAGACTTCAACTGGTAGGTGGGTCCCGTACAGTGGTATACCAGGTCGCAGTTTATTGTGTCGCTTCGACTATCGTTACAGTGGTAGGCATGCGATTTGTCTCCTCATGGATTATCCATCGGACACCAGAAGGGAAGCCTGTTAATAAAGCTTACGTCGCATTCATTTCCACCCTCGTTCTGATAATTTCTCTTGTAAGTGACAATGTGGGTCTTCAATATCATGTTCTTCCTTTCATTCTGGGTCTGAGCGTGCCAGATGGACCGCCGTTGGGGTCAGCACTGGTGGAGAGGTTAGATACACTAGTATCGGGCTTGTTTGCCCCTTTGATGATGACGTATTGTGCTTTGACAATGGATTTATGGGTGTTTTATGATTTGACATTTGTTTGGGTACTTTGGCAAATCACTTTGCAAGCAATCGCCACTAAATTTTGCTCTGTTTTTGTTCCGGCCATGCTTTGCAAGGTGCCACTTAGAGACTCCATTGCTCTTGCTTTCATACTCAACGCCCAAGGAATTGTCGAGGTCGCATTTTATCATACCCTTTACCGAAATCAGGTACACCAACTTTCCTTCACACCACTCATGAAGTTCGCTCTCGAGTTGTTATTTAGCTTCTTTGATTTATCAACTCTCCTTTACTCATTAAATTTTGTTGACAACTCTCACTTGGCCTACAGACACTTGATGATGATACGTTTGCCACGGCGCTTCTCTCAATATTATTTTTATCTGCATTTGTAACCATCTGTGTGAAACTCGTCTATGACCAGTCATTTACTTACCGAGGATATCAAAAACGGAGCATATTACACAACGCCCAAAACAGTGAGCTACGGGTACTTGCATGTACCCATCGACAAGACGACGTCTTGGGTGCCATTAGGCTTCTAGAAGTTTCCACACCATCAAGAGACAGTCCGATTGCTGTTTACGCACTCAGCCTAGTTGAGCTTGTTGGACGTGCCACCCCAATGTTAATCAACCACCGACTTGGTCAAAAGACAACCACCACTACTGGTAATCGGTCCCAACAAATGATTGATGCTTTCCAACACTTGGAACATCACTACTCTGGTTTAATTGTTTTTCAAGCTTTTACTTCTATGTCGCTGCCTAAATTCATGCATCACGATATCTGTTCCCTTGCCTTCGACAAGCTGGCTGCTTTAATCATATTACCCTTCCATAAGAAATGGAACACCCAAGGACAAATTGTGTTTGACAGCAATATTCATAGAACAATCAACCGGAACGTTCTAGAAATGGCTCCGTGTTCTGTTGCCATACTCGTTGACCGGAGGAAAATCAGACATGAAGCAGCACAGGCCAACTCTCAGGTGTGTAATGTGGGTGTAATCTTCATGGGTGGAGAGGATGATCGGGAGGCGTTGGCATATGGGAAACGGATGGCTAATTCATCGTCGGTGCACCTAACTGTGGTGAGGCTTGTTGCGGCAGATGATTTGGTGGGGGACCAGTGGGACACGGTACTGGACACGGAGACGTTGAAGGAGGTTAAGCTGCTGAGTGTGCATCAGAGTAATGTAGTGTACAGGGAGGAGAGGGTGAGGGATGGGCCGGAAACAGCATTGATTATTAATGCAATGGAGGAGGCTTTTGATTTGATCATAGTGGGACGGAGGCATAAAGATGATTCACCATTGTTGACGGGGATATCAGAGTGGAGCGAGTTGCCGGAGTTTGGTGTGATAGGAGATATACTTGCTACTTCGGAGGTGAAGAGACCGGTTTCTGTGCTGGTGGTGCAACAACAGATTGTCAGGACTAAGTAAAAATGGTACCAGACTATTTATTTACTGTATTATTTTTGTGAAATGTGCAAGTTAGCAAATGGCTGCGAGTAGCTATGGTTCTTAACGTGTACCTTCTTGGGATTTTTTTTGTTCTCCTTGGGACACACAGTAGCCATACATACAACTGAAGAATTGTGTAATGATGATTCTTTCGATTTTTCTATTTTTTTTTTGCTTTTACAGCAAATTACTATAATAATATGATCCATGAGGGTGCAATATTCAAAATAGGGATGATCATTCAAATTTTATCAGTTTAGACTTAGAGTTTGAAATAGTCAAAATTACGCCAAATTGTTCATAAAAATTGTACGAAAAACTCGAATAAGTGCGCCACGTGCAAAATTTGTGAGGTCAGTTTTTAAGGAATTTTAACCCTTGAATTATCAAAATTTTGATTTCGGACCACATTTTACTCAAACTTTCCCTATCTAAATTATCCAAATTTATCATGTCTTGCCTAATTATATCATCTTAATCCTTCGTCGTTGTGCCTAACGTTCTGTTCTAGTGTAATCTCATTACTTAAATCAAATCAGATTACTGTAATCTAAGTTAAAAGGTCAATGGCGTCCATCCTAAAAACAACTCTATATAAAATGTTACTGTAAGTCAATGGCGTCCATCCTAAAAACAGTCCTATATAAAATGTTACTGTAATATAAGTTAATAAGTCAATGGCGTCCATCTTAAAAACAGTTTTATATAAAATGCCACTGTATGAAAATATAACCAACTAGGTAAAAGGAAGTAGAAGGAGAGGAGATGGATTTTAGAAAACTTATTACCATTGTTTTTCTCATTGCTGCGGCTGCCTCTTCTGCAAATTCCTATAGTAAGTCACACACTTACAATTTCTTCCTCAGCTTTCATATATTTAACGTATTATTCTCTTAAGTTATATCTGAGATTTGCGTTTTCATTTTATCCGACAGGTAAAGTCCAGAATGATATAAAGGATTTTAGGAATGGTAAAAGGGTTTTCTGTTACGCGATGTGCTCTGAATTGTTTGGTTTGATTGAATGTAACCAAGGTTGCAAGTCGAGGGAATTTAGAGGTGGAAAATGTTATGAGCTACAAGTTTGCTGCTGTTCTTAACGCAAGATTACTCAGAAAATTCAGCGGCGGATTTAGGAAGTAATGAGAGTGGGTGAAAAATAAATAAATTTGGGTAGTGGGAGTTGAACTCAAGGACAAAACTCATATATATGTTATTCAAGTAGTAAAAAACTTTTAGTTATCAAATAATTTTTCACTTACAATCACTAGTTGAAATCTTATTATTCAACAATTGCGGTTAAATAAATTTGGTGGGCCTATTTGTTACTGTTTTTTCACTAGCTCTAAGAGAAGCTATAAATATCATCCACCGGATGGGTTGAGCCACACCAACGGGATAAGATGCACTTAAAAATGTCCAACATAAACTCAAAATGAGTTACATGCTGTACTAGACTAATTTATAACCAATCTTTTGTATCGAATATATTTGTGCATCACCAGTACGATGTATAATAATTGCATTAAAACTACTCCCGCCTGAAATGATCTTTTCATTTGCCATATTCCATTGTTCCAAAAAGTTGTTCGCATTTTTACAATTTAAGCTAATATGTGCATAAACACAACATGACTAGTGAAACAAATGTTCATATCCTTAAGAAGTTTGAATAATGAAGATCATTATGGGACAGAGGGAGTATTTTCTAACTCACAAATGCAATATTTACTTAAAAGAAAAATGTGACAAGTGATAATGAAATTCCGATCCATTTATGCCCATGTTTCGGACCACATGTTGGCGCTATACGGTATGTTTTTTAATCCCGGATCATACAGTGATTATAGACCACATGTGAGCCATGTTTCTCAAACGTTACGTATTCTAAAAGATGACCTGCACACGTCAGTCCCACATTGACAACTAGATCAGATGGGCCGAAAACATAACACACATAAATTTTAATTCCAAACAAACGTGTCTGTCTAAACCAAAAGCTTTTTTTCAGACACATCGACAATCATGGCTGCTGCTGCATCAACAACAAGAACAAGATTGAAGATAGGGCTAATAGGGTTTGGCCCCTTTGCCCAGTTTCTGGCTAAAACAATGCTAAAACAAGGCCATACTCTGACCTCAACTTCCAGATCTGATTACTCTCACCTCTGTGCCAATTTCGGCATCTCTTTCTACATGTAGGTACCAATAACATGCAGTCTCAATTCGAGACTGATATTTTCTTGCTGCCAGTTTGAATAAGGGCCACGTCCGCCTCTTTAGTCAATTTTGACCGTATCCAAAAGCCGCTGCAAATCCGCCTCCATGTCACTTTCTTGCAAATAAATTATGATGGTAATTCTAACAGTTAATTATCAATGTGCAGGGGTATGGATGAATTTATGGGATTAGACAATGATGTCGTTTTGCTATGCACATCCATCCTCTCTCTATCGGAGGTGGTCATGTCTATGCCGTTTCACACCCTGAAACGGACGACTCTGTTTGCAGATGTTCTCTCTGTCAAAGAGCACCCAAGACAAGTTCTACTACAAGTAATATGAACCCAGATTTGTGTTTACTATATTTCTCTTAGGACTGCACATAATATATATACACGTATTTTCGCATGAACTGATGAATGCATAACTGTGAATACAAGGAAGGCAGTACCTGAAGAATCGGATATTCTCTGCACTCATCCAATGTTTGGCCCGGAAAGTGGGAAAGATGGGTGGAAAGACCTTGCATTCGTGTACGAACGAGTCCGAATAAGGAATGAAGCTACCTGCGCTAGTTTCCTTCGAATTTTTGAAAGTGAGGTGAGCAAGATCATAAAAAATACTCCCTTTGTCCCACTCGAATTAGGACATTTTTCATTGTGGGTGTCCCACTCGAAATAGGACAACCACGTGCCTTTTCCAAAAATCTTATTTCGAGTGGGACGGAGGGAGTATATATATTTTGGGATTTTGGAATAACCAACTAGCACATAAAATCTTGAGGAAAAGGATATGGCAGAGCTGATTACTCATTAAGATGCACACATGTTTGACACTGACAAAACATGAAAACCCATTCAAGCAAAGAGACTGAAAGATGAACTTCCTAATGTGCTAAAAGTACAATGTTGACTTGTATGCCTTTAGAATCAAGTTATCCAAGCTGATAGGCACTAGGCTTTGGCTCTCAACCTCTAATCCAATGCTAGTGTATATGGACTTTCAAGGTATATGATGAACACATACTGAAATATGGTTTCTTCCTACAGAATTTTAGGGGTTAAGGTTTAGGGTTTAAGGGTTAAAAAGTGGACTTTTTATAACTTATGAAGGAGCTATTTTCCCCCAAAACCTACTATTCTTCCTAGTTACCTGAAAAAAAGAAAACCACACACTGGATCCAGCAGAAACACTACCATGTTCACATGCAGTTTAACGTAATGGTTCTAACGAATACTAACGGAGGTTAACTCAGGGTTGCAGAATGCTGGAAATGGCTTGCGAAGAGCATGACATATCAGCTGCTAAGACTCAGTTTCTTACTCACACCATTGGCAGGTAAACAAGTTCTCTTTACTTCATCTCTCACCTACAAGCACTTCACCAGAAAAAATCGCTCCTAAATGAAACTCAGTTCTCACTTGTGTATCATTTCTGGCAGGGTTTTGAAGGAGATGGAGATTGAACACACCCCTATCGACACCAAGGGATTTGAAAAACTTGTTCAATTGGTATGCACGATTTTCTTTACTTTTCCTTTTGCCCTTTTCTCATCTTCAAGATGATGAAACAGTGCCCAAATAAAATGATATGCAATATAAAGTTGAAACAAACTAATATGAACTACCTGCAGAAGGAAAGCACAATGAGGGATAGTTTCGATCTGTTTAGTGGGCTCTTCATCCACAATAGGTTTGCCAAGCAGCAGGTATGAAATAGCTTCTGATGTATGCCATAAAGTTTCTCTTTAATGAACTGACTGTAAGGATTTACATACACACTCATTGACTCAAATGGATGGATGATCGTTGGCACAGCTCGAGCATTTGGAACTTGCAGTTCAGAAAGTCAAAGATACACTGGTAACAAGGATGAATGAGGGAGATGAAACGAACTGATTGGCAACTGATGATCCGGCATACCTCATACAAGATTCTTGTCCAGAATGATGTTGCAAAATAAGTTAATGTCATTCTTTGAATCATGGAGTCCACAAAGTTCATAATTCAGTATTTAACTTCCACCTTGGAGACTCTATTTCAGATAGTACTTTCCAAGCATTATCGTATCTTCATATATTCACCACCTGCTTCTTTGTTAATACTTTGTAATTCTCTATGTAAAAAACAGTATTCTAAGCACCAACTTCATAATAAGATGAAACTCAGTCAGTCACTAGGGTTCAAACAAAGGCAAGTTTGATGAATCCATACTTATAAACTAGTTCAACAATCCAAGTAACAGATACAATCATACAGGCAGAAGAACTAAACATACGTGAGAAGTTCTACATGGAAGAAAACGTAATGCAACATGTACGAGGACCTGGTTATCGGATTATATTTTAGGCATCACGTGAAACAAAGAATAAAGTACTATAAAGTACTGCCCTCTCCGTCACTAAATCAGTGCTACTTTTTGTACAATAATCTATGTACAAAAAGGGCATTATTTAGTGATGAGATGAGTAGTATTTGAGGGGCAGGGTCAGAAACAACAAAGAAAATTCAATCTGAGGTCGCTATGAGAAGGAGGGTATGTTGGATCAACGCAAGAAACTCAAGTAAAAGATGGTCGATTTTTAGACCAGTAACTTTCTATTATTCACCGTGAGTTATTACACAGACTGTTACGTAGTCAAGTACCAACAAAGTTTTTAAAAAATCTTTGCTGTAGCCTCTAATTAGCCTGACCTCGTGCTCTACCAAACACGCTCACCAAAATTTGAGTAACTACATTTAACTGATACATTTATGAGCAATGGAAAAAGCATATGGAACATATACAACTGAAAACATATAAAACAAAAGTCATTTCTTACAGTGTATGCCGTTAGGCATCTATACGAACAGTACGCCAACTGATCAGTCTTACTGATTCTTGACTTCATCAAGATTGGCTTCTTCTGAGGTGTTGCAACTTAAGGATGCAGCAGGATTGGGAGAATCTGGAGTTTCATGGGTGTTGCAACTTAGAGATGCAGCAGGATTTGGAGAATCCAGAGTTTCATGGGTGATCGGCTCACTCTTTCGAGACTGCAACCCTGTAAACCGTGCAAGATCGATCCATTGCTGCAGCAAAAAAGCAATATCCGTTGTTAAAATTAGGATGACTATTTTAGAATGATTTAACCGAAAAAAAGAAGAAGGTTGAATACAAGTGTTATTCTGAATGAGGCTCAATATTCTATGATTTGTGATGTACAACAGGGAACCATTCAGATATATGAGATGAATAAATACTAGAAATACGAATGAAGAACAATCACAACATATAACTAAAAACAAACAGTTCATTACATATACGGAGTACATGATCATCTCAGCCTATTAGTTTCTGGGAATTTTCTTTAGCTAAGATAATCACTCATAATCATTTCAATAGTTTCATGCAAACTTTGTTCTTCATAGGCTGTGAACATGAGTTGTGAGTTACTCCCTCCGTCCCAGACTAAGGTTCTTACTTTCCTTTTTGGTTTGTCCCAGACTAAGGTTCTTAGTTGCTTTATTACCTAAAATGGACAATGGGTCCCACTTGTCATTCTCACAACAAAAACTTTCTACCCACTTTCTCCTACTTTACTTTTCATACTCACAACATTTACTTTTTCTTAATCTCCGTGTAAAGTCAAACTAAGAACCTTAGTCCGGGACGGAGGGAGTAACTGTTTAGAGACAGGTCACATGGTGGTGGTGGATAATGGGTTGGCGGTAATTTCAATGGTCTTCACCCATCACCTACCACTGACTCCCAACTCTATCACCCCCTGCCACATGACTGATCACTTTAAGACTATTGAAGTGGTATCAGTGATAAGTAGTTGTAGTGAACAACTACCTACCATTTAAAAACTGCAGAGTGCAGCCATATAAATGAATCCCACTTCTTGCCTTCAGCATTAAAGTGGTTAACCTGACGAATTACTAAGACAGCTATATCCATGCCCAAAAAAAGAGTTTTGCTTTGACAATAAAGAAATATTCTTCGAGGCGGGGGGTGGGGTGGGGTTAAGGGTTCTATTGAGGGGAATGTATTAAGGAAGAAATTTACACATCATGGTCAACGATGAGGAATTCAAAAAAAAAAAAAAGAATTGTATTGCAGAAATTATTAATGAACAAATGTAGGAAACATAGCTAAAAAAGAAAAAAGAATATTTAGATGTTAGAGAGCCTGAGGTGAAGTTTGCACTAAGAAAGGTTAAAGTAGGGAGCACCAGAAATGAAAAGAAAACACGGGAAAGGAATGACCATGTCATTCTGGCAAACTTCCCAGTAAGTAATCAAAACAAATACCCATTTTGATAATACACTCCACTTATGCCTATTGGCATGAATAGCAAGCAACACAACATAATTAAGCCGCAAAAACAAAATAGGGACTAAGAGGCGCTAACCTGGGTTCCCCAATAGGAATTGATTGTTCGCACAACAAACGATAGCATATTTACAAATAGCGTTTGATCAGCAAAAAGGTCCGAGATGCGATGCTCCACTACACCAGCAATCACCTACATGAAGTAGAAGTTGATATTCAACATAAAATATATGGTTGTTCCCAAAATGCTACAATTAAGTTACCTACAATATTTACAAGGGTGGTAAATTATAATGATATCATACACTACTTCATGCACTTCAGGATGCATCTATTACTCGAGCTGACCAGATAATGACATCGTATATAGAAATACATGTAACCCCCTCATGCAAAGTTGGAAATTTCAATTACGACATTGGTTCTCGCATGAAAAATATAATATGCTTCAGTTGGTGTAAAAAATAATATATAACCAACTGGCAACATATGATGCTTACTTTACTTGTAACGTCATATGGCTGTTAAACACCCTAACTCTGCACGCACTCCACCACCATGCAATTCCACACGCCCAAACACCAACAAAAAATGGGAATGGGGAGGAGGAAAGTTACGTACGTGAATTGGGGGAAAAGAAAGATGTTTACACACAACTATTACTCTATATTTTTCATGTAGCTTTAGGACATACATTCCCTCCCCAACCCCCTCAAATCCCAGACCACACCTCCCCCATGTATTCCAAGGAATTTAAGTTTTCTGTAGCACTGGGGACCCATTAACGATAAAATGGAAGGTGGAATTTGAGTAACTAGTAAAGATCTACCTGATAACGAAGATTGGCTGATGTCCCAAGAAAGGTCGAGTAAACAACTGCTGTTTTCATTATAGGAGATCTTTTATTCACTTGACTGTTACCAACGGCTGGATTCAGTAACTTGCGTGCTGTAAACAAAATATTTGAGGCAGCCACAGCTCCTATACTGGAAATAAACCCAACACCAGCAAGTTTCAAACCACCTACAAGAACGGAAGCAACTCTATGGCCCGTATTCCAGTCCTTTCCAGCAAGACTTTTTTGAAATGCATTATCAGGGATGGACCCCAGAAGACCCTTTAAAGCTTCTATGCTATCAGGCCCATTAGCATCATCAGCAAATGAAAGGAATGACAATGTAGGGGCTGGAAGCCACACAGTGAAGAAATCAACAACAATTCCCCTCAGAGTGTCCGTAATAACATAGTCCAGCTCTTCAAAGAAATTTTCTTTACGCCTCTCATATTGCGCTATAAGAGTAGTAGTTATTGATATTGATTCTTCTATGGCTAATCTATGTAGAAACTTGGGATCCGCTAATAATCTCTCTCTGAAACCCTGTATCAGAATAATGAATGACGAATTAAAGTAACAAAATATTTCGATATTCCTTCACGTGCATGCGCATCCACCCACATACGTATACACATATATGCTCGCACACAAGATGCAAGCACTTTCAAAATGCATAAATAGCTTCTGCTAAGCAATGAAAGCTGTGAATAAAAGTTTAAATTAATTTACCATTTTACGTTGCTTTGGTGTAATCCCCAAAATGGTTTGTAATGGTATTAATATATATAACCATTTTGTTCAAGTTCGATCAATTGAACAAAAGAGAGTATACATATCTACATAAAAAATACTAATCCCTCTGTCCCTAAATGAGTGTCCAAATTCCATTTTAAGGGACACTGAAAATCTCAACTTTTTGAACAATTTGGTAACAACGATTCATATATAATCTTGTAATCTCCTTTCCAAACCTTTAGTTTTGCACGTATAAAGAAACCGGTGAAAAATTTTTCGAAAAAAAACGTTTAAGGAGAAAGTTATGTTAAAAAAAGACACTCATTTAGGGACAAAGATTTCTTGAAAATGGACACTCATTTAGGGACAGGGAGTAACATTTTTCTCAGACTTCAGTTATTGAAAAAGAATTTGATCACCCCAAATGAACGTTACCTGGAAATGCTGAGAGAGTTCTGCAATAACAGGGTACTGCTCCAGATCAAAGAAATTCTGCAGTACCTCCGGCGAAACTAGACCAAGATCAAGTCCTTTCTGAAGATCCTGATAAACAGGCGAATGATTGTCATGAGATGAAGGAAAACAATAGGCAGAATCCAAACAGTGATTTTCTAGCCATGCCCTGATCATCAATTACTTCAGATTATTATCCTAAAGTGAGAGGATGTATTCAACTCAAATTGTCTTGGGCTTTGGAAACTAAGTGTTACTCGTAAAACTGTTTCTGCAAAGGAGTACATCATTTCATCTTCCAGAAATCACCAATTAGCCCTACAATAAATATCACTACCAGGAGACGAGAAGCAAAAATATAAATCACCAATATCCTTAAATAGTCAAATAGGCAGGTTAAATGCAATCAAATCAACGGAGAGAACCCAGTCCTTAACAAACGACTAGGAAAGCTAACCTGAGGTAACGCATCTCGCCTCCTGCCAGCTGCGTTAAACACCCGAGCAATTTCAGCACGATCAAAGCAATTTCTATTGCAGGGTCGAGCAGCAGAATACCACAAAAAATCAGCAACAGGAACTTCTCCCTCCCTCCTTATGTATTGTCTTTCGGGGTCAAGTAATATAACAGCCTGCGTTTTCTTTTGCATCTTCTTAGAGATTCTTGCCGGCAGCCCAGTCCCTCTTGACCCATATGTAACATGGCCAGCACCTGTCACCACCACCAACATGCCAGTAGGCCCCCCACTTGTTACTGCTTGTAAGATAATCTGAGACATACTATAATCCTCAACAACTCTAGCTTGCACAGATAAGTATGAACTTGGCCCAAACGGAGTAGATTGGTTTGGAAAATTAATATCGCCTGATGATCTACGTGAGATAGAACTAAAACCCGAGATAAACCCCGAACCAGCTGGTGGGGCATATATTTTACGGTCAGCTTTAGAAAGCCCACGGATACCTTCAGCTTGAACAGTCCTCAGGACCTAGGTAACAGTTAATAAACAATAAAGATAAGCAAGTAATTCATTTGCCGTATATTCAAGTTGCAGACAGATAACAGAGAGAACACTGGACCGGTAAAAAGAAATTTGAAAGGGGATGAATAAATACCACAAGCAAACAGTTACTTGAGTAGTTACAATTCTAATAATTGTGCTAATAATAGAGCTTGAACCCCTCCACTTTTCAGAACAATATTATAGCAGCATCAGAACTCTAGTAAAAATCCAAAATACAAGTGCTTTCATTATCTTTTGAACAAGTATAAATTTTGATTGCAAGGTAGCTTGAAAAAATGGTTCATTGAGTATAGTTCACAAAAATGTCGCACTTTGATGAAAGTGAATCTTTTCCCTCCACCATCCAGAACTTAAATAATCATATACCTTCAGTGGTGTGCCACATGCAATTAACCGGACTCCATGTTCGCGACAGTATATCAGAAGAGGCTCATACTCCTGCCAGCGTTGAGGTGGCCAATGTGACACAAAAGGCTTCAATGTATCTCCTTCTATTCTGCCAAGCAATACAGAATACGATAATGGGTAAGAGATATACTCCCTCCGTCCCGTTTCAAATTGCAAAGTTAAGGTTGTGCACGGGGATTAAGGAAAAAGTGAAAAAGGTGATGTGTTGTGAGTGTAGATTGTTAGGTAGGAGAGAGAAAGTGGGGTAGAGAATAGTAAGTGGGTTAGATGATGTGAGTATGGCTAATGGGTCCCACCAATTAAAAACAATAAAAACATTTCTATTTTTGGATTTTGCAATCCTTAATGGGACACCCTAAATGGCAATTTTTGCAATTTGAAATGGGACGGAGGGAGTATTGTTTTTCGCAATCAAATGAAAACTGAATATTCTTTTTCTATTCTTATTTGTGAAGAACATGCACCACAAATAACATATTGTCACCGGAGAATGTCTCAAAATAATCTAAATATGCTTCACCACACCACTATCTTGTGGTCTGAATATAACAATAGATTTTTGGATAGGTCGTACAAAAGGTGAAGTGCTCCCCTCAAATTTCTGAATGCAAGACTCATCTCTTCTCTATATGGTCAGATGGTAAAGTAGCACCAAAATATCATATGAAATGCAGCCCACATGTTCATGTGATTTGTAGCCATTGTCTGGTACCTGAAAGGACTTAATTCTACCAAATCAATCCATCCTTCAAAAAGACCGAACCCCACAGAAGTCAGCAAGAAAAGTAATTATCAACACACACACAAAAACACACAATATTCATCGGGCTCAACCAAGTAGATGACTGCTGGACCAGTAAAGTGAAGATAGTCCCAGCATGATATAACCCCGAGTCTCCTGCCACAATTTTGCTTCTCGAAAACTTCAATTCAATTCTCAACTTTCATTTTTGACTCACTGACAAATATATATAGAACCTTTTCCTACCTTTACAGTTGTATCTTAACAACTTCTAAGCATGGGAGATAACCAAAGTAGGTAGCTCGAGTAAAGATCGTAATCATTTAAACATATTGCTTGAAAAAGATAGCTAATGTATCAAAACAAGAGTTCTAAAATTCCATGTTGCACTTGCATCTTTAACTGCTCCAAGTTAGTACTCCATCCGTCCCAAAATGAATGTCCAAAAAATGTCCACAGTTACTCTTGATTAACAGAAAATTTGAAAGTTTTTTGGACATTCATTTTGGGACCGAGGGAGAAAACATTTACAAGTACTAATTTGCCTTTGAGATACCCAAAAAAAATCATGGAAAAAATTTAATAAAACAAACCAATCCCACCAGACAGCAGTTTAGTCTTAATCGACGTTTTCAAATTATTCAAGAAGACAAAATGGGTTTGGTTTCAATTCAGCAAAGTATAATTAATAACCAGAGAGTAACAGAGGCATACATAATCTGAAATGTTTTTTGGGGCTATAACGCATTATAAAGTCCTTTCCGCTGAGTACATTTTATGATGCAGTTTAATCTATTTGGATCTTTAGCAAATAGTTCCAACCTAAGGAAATTTTACCACACAAGTTCTGAAATTCTTCAAAATTGAGTAAACTACCAAACTAACCCGCGTACTATCTCAGATTTTCACTTTTACCTCTGTACTATCAAAACAACAAAAGTAACCTGCGTACTATTAATAAATTAGCCAAATTGACCAAAATCGTTAATAGGTGTTGACAAATTTAACGGGCATTAGTAACTTAACAGATATTGTTACCAAAATTTTCAAATTGCCCCCCATGACCAACTAGTATCCTAACTCGATTAGTCAAAATTAGAATGACCTATTCGACCTTACTAATAATGGGGCAAAAAACAAGATCTGAACCTTTAATTATTTCTTATTTTATTTTATTTTATTTTATTTTATTTTATTTTTTGGATTAGCAGCTCCTTCCATTTTTTTTCTTTTCTCTCTAAAAACCTATCTTTCTCTATTCTCAAATCATACCCAATCAATTCAAATCATACCCAATCAATTCCTCGAATCAACCCAAATCAATTACTCCCTCTGTCCCTAAATGAGTGTCCATTTTCAAGAAATCTTTGTCCCAAAATGAGTGTCTTTTTTGAACATAACTTTGTCCCTAAATGTTTTTTTTCGAATTTTTTTTCACCAGTTTCTTTATACGTGCAAAACTAAATGTTTGGAAATGAGATTACAAGATTATATATGAATCTTTGCTACCAAATTGTATATAAAGTTGAGATTTTCAGTGTCCCTTAAAATGAAATTTGGACACTCATTTAGGGACAGAGGTAGTACATAGCTGCCTTAATTTTTCCAATTAGTCAATATGCAGGGCATCATCGGTTCAGCCAATCTATCTTCTGTTTTAAAGCCGTCAGGCCTAGGCGGAGATGACGACGGTTCTGGTGGTGTGCTTTTGGAGGGTTTGTGGAGAAAATCGATTTTTAGTATTTGGATCGAGATCAAAAATTAATATCTTTGCTAACCTTCTATTTCCAGCACTTCCTATGATTTGAAGAACTAGCGTAGTAAAGAAAGATCAAGTACAGCCGATCCGGTGGCAGAAAAGGGAATTGATTGGGTGTAGTGCTCCTTGCTGTTAAACACATGCAATTTGGTTGCAGATTTGTTTTAGAATTGATTAACAACCTCAATTTTGAAAGCAATCAACAAGAATCAAGTTCGACTTGGTGTCTGGTGGCGTCGGCGGTGGTGTGCTGGGTATGGTGATGGCACTGGGTATTTGGGGTGGGAAGGAAAAGGGTTATCTTAAAAATAAGGGTAAATAAGTTATTTTAATACTTACTTAACCGATTCAATATTTTATTCGATTATGGGGTAATTTCAAATTTTTGATAGTAATATTTGTTAAAATACTAACGTCATTAACTTTCATTAACATTGGTTAACGATTTTGGTCAATTTGACTAATTTATTAATAGTACGCATGTTACTTTTGTTGTTTCAATAGTACAGAGGTAAAAGTGAAAATCTATGATAGTACGCAGGTCAATTTGGTAGTTTACTCCTTCAAAATAATCAAAATGCGCAGGTTTGATACTATTACTTTCTAGCGTATAGACAAGCTCTTGCATTCTTTGACCTCGCCAAACTTTATTTCCTTATCCATAATAAAACTATGAGAACTTGTTTTGATTATACAAGATTTTCAAGATAGATAACTTGTTTTGATTTATTGATTTTCAAGATAAAATTGTGACAATGAATAACTAATACCTTCTATCCATGTACTGATCAAGTTGCTCTTGAAGGTTCGATGGAAATGCTTCCAAAGCCAACGAAATCGGACGCTCGGCCTCTGCACACCTTTTCTTCAAACTCTTCAAAATCTCAAGCTCCAATTCCTTATCGTCTCGAGTTGGCACTTGTTCCGCCTCCCCTAAGTACACTACCCGAGCATTCATCAACTTCTCCCATACTTTTCCTTTATCTTTTCCCAACGCCATCGGCTCTCCGATCACCGTAGCGTCATAAATCCTCGAATTAATCACTTCTTCCTTCTTCTCCTCCACCTTCACCACCGGAACCGGAGCTGTATCAACCGGAGCCACAGTATCCGGCGCCTTCTCATCCGCTCTCGCTACAGCCGACCGCAACACACACGCTCCTATAGCAATCAACGGCGTCACCAACACATCCCGCCGTCTAGCAATCGAGTCTTGCTTCACCTCATCCGAATTCCTGGCTTGTCCCGTCGAACTCTGACGGTGACGGACGGAGACGTTGACGTGGCGGCGTTTATCGGATGATTTAATACGAAAAACATGATTCTCCGGCGAGAATTGGAGGCGGATATGATTATCAGGTAATGCCCTGGAATCCACGTGCACATGTAGTGGTGTAGAACTAAAGGTGGGGAGAGTGTGGGGCTTCATTTCCCGGCGGCTTAGTCAGCGTCGGAGCAACGCAGCACAGTCCCGTTGTTAATTATTCGGCCTTGAGATTTTGTAAGTCAGGAAGGGTTTAATTTGGGATTTTCCTACGTGGTGGATATACTCGATTTTAGTGGCTACTCGTTACAAGTCACTCTTGTGGCTCTCGTACTTTAACGTCACCTTAAATTAATTTTGCGCCGTTTGTGTAATTGTAGTCGACCTAGGCTATCGCTATCATTTATGCCATTTTCTTTCCCTCCTATTGATGTAGTTGGGTCTAAAATGCGGGTGGGTCGGAAGTAGCCCAGTATAAGACGTGACCTGACCCAATGGATATCTTGGTTGTAGTGAGCATAACAAGGAATATGACCTTGTTGGACCATCCTGTCAATCCGCGAAGTCGCCAAAAGAGGGTTGTGCAAGTCGCCATCTAGGCGAGTTGCGGGTTCACCAGGTGACGCGATCCCAAGAGCGACTTCGTTGGGGAGTGTCCCATCCGCCGAACGCATTAAATGGCGAATGGAAGACGTTCCTTTCACGGACATCCTCTCTGCTGACCCACTAGGAAATTAGAGGGGGAAACTCAAGATATTGTGGGGATTTGGAATACACCGTGAAGGGCCAACTGGAGGATGACAGGTGGCATGTGAGGGTGAGGTCACAGGCAAGTGGGTATATAAGGTGAATCATAGTCCATGGAAAAGTTAAGCTCTATCTCTCTCTCCCTAATACTCTCTGATAAATCCTTACTTCTTCACCAACGATATATCTGACTCTTACGCCCGAGGTTCATCGCCGGGAAACCCTCCCGGCATTGAGCTCACGGTATTTTATGTTCTCAGTTATCTTTAGGAGAAGAAAGACGGAGTCTCCAATCGCAAAGGCTAGACTACAATCGGAGCATGGTGGGCTTATTTTCCGGCAGCATCATTTGGTTCCGTTGCCGGGACTATCTTCTTCTCCTTCTGTGTGTAAGGTTGTGAAAAAATTGAAACCATCCTAGTTATGACTGGTTCTAAGGGAACACCCGGTGGAACAACCGTACTGCCGATGGTCAAAACTCCGGCCCCCGACCGCGAGAAAAACATTCCGGTCAGAGACCCTACCAAGACCCATTCCTCAGCCGAGACGGAGAGTTCCAAAACAGCAAGCACGAGGCGGGACAAGGAAAAGAGAGATGATGAAAGAACTGAAGGAGGACGGGTTCAGATCATGTTGACGGATGAAAGTATCCAGAAGGAAGCTACCCGACTTCGTAGGGAAAGTGAGTTGTATCTATGTGTCCTCGCCAACAACAACAGGTGTTAGGTCAAGAGCCCATAGCCATAGCTCTGGCCCTTATCTCGGGGGACATAGCTCCAGACTTGGTTCGCAAAGCAAGACATAGAGGGGAGCGACATATGAGTCAAGAGGTTTCCCAAGACAGGCCTCAGGGGAACACAACGCGGGGCGGCGTGGAGAAGCGCAAAGAGCGAGTTCCAGAGGGGAGTGGAGATAATGAAGGTCGGAGACACGAAGGCAAATACTTGGACGAAGACAGGAGGGGCAAGCATAGGAGGATCCACCATCATTCCCGTGACGACCATGGGTCTTCCTACTATTATGAGTACGATGATGATTCTGAGCTTGATACAGAATCAACTCAGAACAGAGCTCATCGATCTAGGAGAACCAAGACACAACGAAGGATGAACCGGGAAGGTTTCGAAGATAGAGTAGAACGAGATGATAAAAAAGGTGATGATGTTTGGAAGGATGAGATTGCACGGAGGGTAGCGGGTTTGGAGAAGTCAAATCCAGAAGGAGATGAAGAGAAGAAAGACTCGTACCTTACCCCTTTTGTTAGATGAATCCAAGAAGCCAACCCGAATCCCAAATTCCGCATGCCAACCCTCCCTGAGTTCACAGGGAACACTAGGGCTAGAAACCACTTGGGAAATTTTGAAGTAAAGATGTCCCTGATGACGAGGGATGAGGCGACCAGATGCAAAGCCTTAGCCAGTACTTTGTCCCTTCATGCCCTAGAATGGTTCTTGCAACAGCCGGCAGAGTCTATCAAAGGTTATGACGACTTCAAAGAAAAGTTCTTGGCCAGGTTCAGTGCTTCCGGAGCGGCCCCGATTCAAAAACAGGAGTTATGTGGTATTAAACTAAGAACCGGGGAGACACTGACAAGCTACATGGAACGGTTCAAGACCATGGCTGATCGAATTTCAGAGCTTAGTCAGGATGAATGTATCATGCTTTTTAGTGCTGGCCTCTCACCGAGCCCCTTCAAAACCGAGTTGAGTATGGGAATGCCTTTGACATCGGGCGAGATGTTTGCCCGAGCTAGGGGTTATGCTCGAGGAGATAATAGCGAGATCATGGCTGCACCGGTCATCAAGAAACTCATTAAGGAAAGGGTGGAATTTGTTAAGGAAGAAGGGAATATGTTGATTTTTGATAAATTGGAAAAGTCTTTCTTGGGCCCCTCTTTTAAACCCAATGAGTTTATTCGGGTAAATTCAGTGTGAATCTCTTTTTCAAAAAAGAAATTTATTTCCCTTTTTATCTTAAAAATGCCGGCTTCAATTTTTTGTCGCTAAGTATAAAGCGAGATCGAGCGTCGGCGGGTTCGAGCGTCGGCGAGATCGAGTGTCGTCGAGATCGAGCGTCGGCAGGATCGAGTGTGGGCAAGATCAATATAGGATCGCGGAAAAGAGAGGTGCCCCATGCTCGGGGTACGGGTCTTGGATGAAGGGTAATTTTATGTGGGTGCTTAATATGGAACCCGCCATTTAAAGCCTGAGGAAATTCTCACCTGGACCATGGATAATCACAGGTGTTAATTTGGGGGCTAATGATGTAGTTGGGTCTAAAATACGGGTGGGTCGGAAGTAGCCCAGTATAAGACGTGACCCGACCCAATGGATATCTTGGTTGTAGTGAGCATAACAAGGAATATGACCCTGTTTGGACCATCCCGTCAGTCCGCGAAGTCGCCAAAAGAGGGTTGTGCAAGTCGCCATCTAGGCGAGTTGCGGGTTCACCAGGTGACGCGTCCCAAGAGCGACTTCGTTGGGGAGTGTCCCATCCGCTGAATGCATTAAATGGCGAATGGAAGACGTCCCTTTCACGGACATCCTCTCTGCCGACCCACTAGGAAATTAGAGGGGGAAACTCAAGATATTGTGGGGATTTGGAATACACCGTGAAGGACCAACGGGAGGATGACAGGTGGCATGTGAGGGTGAGGTCATAGGCAAGTGGGTATATAAGGTGAATCACAGTCCATGGAAAAGTTAAGCTCTCTCTCTCTCCCTAATACTCTCTGATAAATCCTTACTTCTTCACCACCGATATATCTGATTCTTACGCCCGAGGTTCATCGCCGGGAAACCCTCCCGGCATTGAGCTCACGGTATTTTCTGTTCTCATGTATCTTTAGGAGAAGAAAGGCGGAGTCTCCAATCGCAAAGGCTAGACTACAACCGGAGCTTGGTGGGCTTATTTTCCGGCAGCATCACCTAATAATATTTGGATTATTATTAGTCTCTAACTAAATAATTAATTTATTTAGATGTTTGCTAAAATTTTAGAAAACAATTTATCTTGAAAAGGTAGTTTTGTTAGATTTTTTATTATGGTCAGCATAAAACTAACCAAATATTAAAACATGTACTCCAAGTCGAAAGACACTTATTATAGTCAACTGCGACACTTACTATAGTGAGAAAGACAAAAGGAGTACATCGCGTCAGCTTATTAGCATAAATCCAAATACCAAAGTGACCTTCTGAAATGTTTTATAAAAATGGTACATCTCATCTACAAAAATCATGGCTGAAACACTTCTCAATTCCAAATTCATCATCAGTCATTTCCGGATCTATTGTCAACATAACAGACAAGCAATAGCAAATTACATCGGCTACACCTATGGCCCGAAATTTGGGCAATGCTAGAAAGCAAAAGACGGAAAGAAGAGAGGATTTGAGAAAGGTAACTGCAAACTTTAGGGTACTCCAGCAACACTGAAATCAAGAAGACTATTACTAACAGGTAGGTATATTCACTTGATGTTGTGAAAAGATGGGTGGACGGCAATAAGGGGATCTCCATACCCAACAGCTTCTGTAAATTACAAAAGAATAATATGAGGAATGGGAAAATAAAAAATAAAAAGAGTTCTCATTAAGTAATGCTCACAGTAGAAAGACAAGATCTTGAAATAAAGGCTACTTATAATGCTCAACAGGCAATAGCTTACACGTTTCACCCAAAACATATCAAGTTAATACTCCCTCCGTCCCAGAAAGATAGTCCTTTTTTCGTTGTTACTACGAGGGAACTTTGAGCAATTATAAAGGCTACTTATAATTATGTTAATGTGAATCTAAAAATTGGTATTAATAGTATCAATAATGGTGTATCAAGAACAATTTCAAAAATTTCATTATAATAATTAAAAGTAGCCTTAATTATTGCTCAAAGTTCTTTCGTAATAGCCACGAAAATAGGGGGACTATCATTCTTGGATAGAGGGAGTATATATCTTGCTTTTTAAAAATTATCCCACAAATGTAAGAGGCAATTAATATACAAAGGACTAAATGTTTTTTTAAGAAATGTCAGCATCTGACTTGTCAACAAATTTAAGAAATGTGCTTTAGCTATTTGTCTATTGCTTTTACAATTATCAAAATGCACTAATTTGAAATGTGACAATTATTTTAGAATGGACTAAAAAAGAAATTGAGACATTTAATAATTAGGCTATAAATATTTGATTTCACTTAGAGAGTCAACTTTTAATAATTAGGCTATAAATATTTTATTTCTTCTCAAACGTCTTTTTTTCATGTTTAAAATATGATACTCCCTCCATTCCGGTTTAAAGTTCTTAATTTGACTTTGCACGCTTATTAAGGAATCAATGAAAAATCAATGTAAAATGGGTCAACAAAAGTATGGAGTTAAGGATATAATTGTCCAAAACACTATTCATAAAGTAAGTGGGTGAATAGTAAGTTAGATGAGTAACGGTGTTTTTTTTTGTAATAAAATGAACTTTATGAGGACAAGATTGTCCAAAACACTGTTCATACTTTGCTACGTATGAAATAAAAAGGAAAGTAAGAACCTTAAACTGAGACAGACTAAAAAGGGAAGTATGAACCTTAAACTGAGACGAAAGAAGTAGTTAGTTATCTTGCATTTTATATAAAAATAATTATAACTTTAATATATTACGAAATACAAAGGCGCTAAAGTGCCAAATTTTCAAACGTGGACTCTTAATGTGGGAAGGAGAAGTAATAAACTACAGAAAGTAATCATCATACCTCCCTCATCGAAAAGGATCTTAATGACTTCTCCAGCTACATCTGACTGCATCATGGCATTCACAACAACGGGAAAAAATGGTCAAAAATAAAAATAAAAATAAAATAATAAAAACTATCTTGAATGCAAAAGTGGTTGTGGGCATATCTAGATGCTCACTTGCACAGGAAGTTCTTTGCTAAACTGATCCAGGTAGCATATGACTTGACCCTCTTTGACAATATCACCCTGTTTTTTCAACATAACTCATTAAAAAAAAACTATGCAACATACCAAACTCCAACAGAAAGCACGAAGCCAAAGTTAGTTTTTGTAGAAGACCAAGAAAACAATCAGTAGAAGCAGAAGCAACACTAATTTCCATCCAAATAGGGAGTCAGCTTGATGTAAACAAAGATGCTAAGTTTTAGTTTATGGAAAGAGTTTTCAGGAAAATTATTCATTACTGGGATGGTCAGTGAAGACATTCCAGTTGTGTTCTTATACATGTAAGCATCATCCATACAAAACAAAACAAAACAAAACAAAACAAAACAAAACAAAACAAAACAAAACAAAAACAACCCCTAAATATTGAGGGACAAATTAGAACCCCTCACACCATTACCCAAGTGCTAATGCATGGTTGTTGACTTGGTGCTTCACACCACGTCACTCTACATGGCGTGACCGTTCACAACTGAATACTTCTTGAGTTTGAGATGGGAAAAGTCACTGATGCTTTAAAAAGGCGTCCCAAATGATTTTGATAGTACTAGATGTAAAATACATGTCCTACTTTAGATCCTAAACCAATGCCAACAGAGGCATATATATACTTGTACTTTGTAGAAATCTGGACTTAAATTGACATTTTCTGATAGCGAGTCCCAGTAACTTGAAATATGCCAAAGACAGAGTTAAAGAAGGGCCCGAAAAGCAATCAGGGTTAGGTTGAGGTGGGGGCTACGGTTTCCAAGCATTACTGCACAAAAAAGTATATTTTACAGACTCTACCTGTTTCAACAGAGGAGGTAACGTCTTCCCTTTCACTGTCCTATTCTTTCGGAAAGCCCCAACCTGGCAAGGAGAAAGAAATACTCTAAAAGATAAATTTGGACCTACAAAAATAAGTATGTACATCCAAAATCCATAAAAGAAGAAGGCATGCAATAAATACCGTTGGAGATGCGACTAGAACATATCCGCTAGTTCCAGAAGCCTCAAGTGCTGCTATCTTTCTTGCCTTCTCCACTGGCACATGTATGAAAGGACTGCTTTTCTCAGAAGCAGATTTCATTGGAGATGGGGGAGCAGCAGGGGTTGTTTCAGCAGCTGGTTCACTAACAGTAGGTGGTGGTGCTGTAGATACAGCAGCAAGCACAGGAGCTTCTGCCGCTCCAATGTTCCGCTTCAGATGCATTTCAAAGTCTCCAACCTGTGAAAGAGAAATAGATGCTCATCAGATACAAGTAAAACATCCTGTAGCTCTAGGTGTCAAGGTTAATGCAAGTGAGCATGAGCTCATTTCTCAAGTAAATTACAGTGTCTTCTTCCTTTGACTTCTGTTTCTTGGGGGCAAATACAAATTACTCGTATGAATCTATCTATGATCTTGTGGTGGAACAATTTGAATAACAGATTAGCATAGTGTAAAAGGTCATTTCCACTCACACTATACTCCCTCCATACCAAATTAAACGTCTTAATTTGTTTTGACATGCCGATATAAGAAGTTACTTTACTTGCACATTTGTCCTTTTAACATTAGCAATTAAAATGAAAAGTTAATTGCTTTTCACTTTCTAGAACACCCCTCTTTGTATAATTTCCAATTAATGCTCCTTTCGTGCTGCAATAATTTTTTGTAATTCGTGGAGCATGAAAATCTAAACATTTTTCTACATCATTCCTTTCATTTCAAAAGTCATTGGAGGAAAATGAATTATAATTGTACACCATATCTCCAAAAGTAACTTCTCTTCATTTTCCGAGTAGACTTCATAAAAGGATTGCGTGTGTATAATGTGCAAAATATTTTTTTTTTACTGTTACTAATCTAAAAGGAAAATCTGAAAGTAAAATGATATTTTTATCAATGTGTCAAAACAAATTAGGATGTAAAATTCGGGTCACGTTTAAAAGAAATCGGTACACTTTTGACTTGTGGTGCAAATTAAGACAAAGGTTGAAAGTATAGTCTTCCTAAATGCTGATACATTTTTTTGGTCCAAGCCCACAAATAAAACCTGCTTTAATTGATTTGGCGAGTCTCATCCACATTTTACAGAGAATTTAAGTCACTAGGATAAAAGAGCACATCCCTGAATGGAGAACATCCATCTCCTTTGGGAGAAAGGAAAGAAGTGTCTCTCTTCTTTTCGAAGGAGGAATAACAAGCAAAGAATAAAGGAATATTTTAAGACAGTAAATATATCTTCAGCCACAAAAGAAAGTACCTTCAGTTTTAGCTCAGCAATTTCTGTCTCATCACAGACTTCAAGGACGAGTGCCTGAATATATATGTAAGGCAAGTCAGAAGAACAGAAATTGAACTCCACAATGAAGATAGTTCACAGCTTTACAAATTAGAGAAGTAACAGGCTACAGAAGTTGCTGTTAACTTCTGGGACGATACTCTTGAACAAGAAAGGTCCACCAATGGCCGTGAACCTAATCCCAAGGGAACCATATGTCCTGACTATTTGCCTCTACGCTAAAAGTTCCAATAAGGGTAGGATTTCATGCACATCAACATTGAGATCCATACCAGGTCAATATCACCCTCAAACTAATTAAATCTTACTCCCACCATCCAAAAATAAATGTCGTAGTTGACTTATTAACCTTTTACAAAAAAAAAAAAAAAAAAGTTTTACTTATTTGTACGTTGCATGTACAATGGAAATAGCACTTAGACTATTTCCTAAATTAGAAATGGGACATGGATTATAGGATGGACCAAAATGAAAAGTGTGACATTTATTTTGGGATGGAGGGAGTAACAAAAGTAAAAGAGGAAATGACAAACAAAAAAAAAGCAGGAGACAACGCGTAAGGGAGAAAAGGGAGAAATTACACAGCCTACACTGTATGTGAATACAGCAAGGTTCTAAAAAGCGCTAGGCGCCCGCTAGGCGGCGAAGCCGGGCCTAGGGGACTAGTCGGGGCCTAGGCGGAGCCTAGGCGGGGCCGAGAAATTAAAGTATTTTTATATATTTTTAATAAATTTATATATACTTATATATATATTTATTCAAAAAATAGTACTACTTATTTTTGTTGTTTGTCAAAATTAATAATCTTATCTAATTTAGAAAATCATAACTAATTAACCACTACACATATTTTTATGTGTAGCAAATTTAAACACATTTAGCTATAATGGAAAAGATATGGATCATTTATCCCACATTGCTTAAGTAATGTTTTGCTAGGGAGTGAAAGTGGGTATAAGTATAACTAAAGAAGTAGACTAGAGTTAAGTTAGTATTGAACAATGATTTGTAAATAAAAAATACATAACTGAAAAGATGGATAATTGATAATGATATCGTGTACAACAGTGGAAAGAGGAAAACACTTGCTTGCTTGCTGCTAAGGAATTGGAACAGGCCAAAGGAAAGAGTGCTTAAGCATTGGCAATTTATCCCACATCGGATACAAAAAGAACTCCAAGGAAAGTGTAGAGGAAGGAAAGTGTAGAGGTGCATAAGTACCCCTCCCTGGCCTCTCAGTTGGTCTTGACTATAGCTTGGTGGAGCTTGATAAGGCGTGCCTAGGAAACGCCTAGGACCGCCTAGAGCGCCGAGAGGCCGATTAATAGCTTTGCCGCCTAAGTTGGGCGATTTGCCCTTTAGCGCGGCGTTTAGTCACCCCTGCCTAGGCAGCCGCCTAGCCCGCTTTTTAGAACACTGGAATACAGTTTGGACAATTACTAACCAATCTATATACTTTTTTACCCATCAGAATGCACTATCTTTGGACAGAAGTTAGTAGGGTAATCAGCAAGTCCCAGCCTTTAGGACTTAAAAACTAGAGAGATATACATGCAAATCCTAGAGTATAGAATGCCAACACACGGATCTAAAGATAAAGATTTAATCTGATGCTCTAATGAGCAAAGTTTGACAAAAAATGGCACACCGGGAGAGTCTGAAAACAGCATTCTTGTCTGTGGATGAAATAAAAGCAGAAACAAACACCATAAGCACCCTATCAACATATAGGATGCAAAAAATATGCAGATAGAATAGTCACTTTATCATCCTATATTCATCAATGCAACAGATGGTAAACCGAAGTACTTCCTCTGTCCCAAAACACTTACTTCCTCCATCTCCGTCCCAAAATGAATGTCCGAAAACTTCCAAATTTGCCTTGTGAGAGTGTAGGTGCATCATAGACAGAAGGAGTAGAAGGAAAAGGAAAATAAAATTCACTACCTCTCAGTTTCTCGACGAGGTTAGCTAATGTGTGTTTAAGCAAGACAGAAGTACAAGGAATGCAGGAAAAAGATTCATCCAAAGAACTCACCTCAAAACCACTAGGGAATGTAGCACCCCGAACAGCATTCTTGTCTGTGGATAAAATAAAAGCAGAAACAAACATCATAAGCACCCTCTCGACATATAGGATACAAATATATGCAGATAGAATAGAAATTTTATCATCCTTTATTTCAATGCAACGGATGGTAAACTGAAGTACTTAAACAGTTACGTAGAACCATATTTCAGCTGATTTGCTACTTTTAGTAGCACAGATACATAAATATCCTTATTGATAACAATAGATCACTGTAAGTTAGTAAACTAGGTCATGATAGACAAGAAAGGTGCATTTAGTAACTACACAAGAAAACTAACACTCTCTTTTTCTTCACTTTTTTTTTTGAAGCTGGGCACTCATTCTCGGTCAGAGGGAGCAGTAGTTACGAGGACCGTCACTTAGTTTGAAAGGATTCATCAACATATCAACTATTTGCAAGTATTTCATATTTTTTGATGTCCAGAAGGAAGCATAAGAAAGGAAATATTAGATTTGGAAGTATAAAAACAATAAACAAGAAATGACAAATCACTGTCTTTCAGATTATACACTAAAAGGAAATCAAAAGCAATCTTGCACCTAGAAACAAAACTCACCATCAGACTTGGATATCACGGCAGTATCAGACGCATCCACACGTGCCACTAGTGCTCCTGCTCTCTTCGAAGGAGAAGAAACAAGTTCTGAACCAAATGTCAGGCCTCGGATGTTGGATTTACTTGATGCAGACCAGGCTGTAATGTGCACGCGGGACATGCCAGGCCTCTCCAGAGCAGATCGCGTGTGTGAAATGGCGCCTAGAGAACCTGGAATAATTAGAGATCGTACCAACATAAGTAAGGTTGTACATAGTAGACTACTTCTCTCTATTTTGCCATATGTTCCAATCATCGAAAGATTCTCTGATGACAGTCTATTTGTCATCGTTTGGCAATCAGATAATTTTGAACACAGAGGAATGTAACAAGGCAGTCACACAATTACTAGCATCACTGAATGCACCAATACCGGTGTTGATTTGAAATCATTTGAGGGCACTGTCTGACGTTTAAATTTGGCTGTCATATACGAATTCCAAAATGTGCCACCAAGGACTAGGAATTCTCCCTTTCTATTTAATCAGCTAACTATTTCTTTCAATTCGTAAACAAAACCATCAGTGATTCAATATATATTTTCAATGGTTGTTGCAATGAATGGAAACATCTAGCTTCCAAAAGTAATTTAGTAATTGTATCAACCATCAGGTTTACAATCTAGGTACGTAAGTATATACAATTTGTGTACACCAAGGCAGAGGAAAAACACAAATCCAAGTGCAAAACACTTCAATATCCCATTCAAGTGAAGCAACACACTGATGAAATAATATAAGAACACATTGAATTCACTTTTATTTTGAAAACAAGTGCACACAAACTAACTAATTGCAAATCAGAATCCGGCAAAGTACTTACAAACATCAGGTTACACTACACACGCACACACACATTAATAAGCACAAATATATTGCAGCTAGTTTGATTCGGATCATACTATCGCCAAGTAAATTGATAAGATATTCATTTAGCCTGTAAATCCAACGCAAGCCACAACCGAGGATTCGTTTTCGAGTAAATGAAACCACAAATTCGAGAGATAGAAGATCGCATCACATATCAAACAATCTAAAATCTCTCCTAAGCTAATTAAACACGGTCAAGCATTATCGTATAGAGATACACCATATATAGATATGTATATAGATAGAGAGAGAATTACATTGGAAGGAGCGGGAGACGGCAGCGGACTCCATTCTGTAATGCTACGGCGACGGCGACGGCGACGGTAGTGGCAGAGAAGATCACTCGGAAATGAAAGGAGGATTGAAGAATGGTCGAGGGAGAGAGATTTATAGAAGGAGAGAGAATTGAATGAATAGGTGAGTTTAGTTGTGGAAAATGGTCGTTTGCGTTCTCTTCGTCTTCGAGGTGTCCGCCCGCTCTCATCAGTTTCTCCACCCTCTGCTGTGTGTTGTGCACTTGTGCTCCCATTTTTGTTCCGGTTCTTGCTAACGTGAACCGTTGTGTTCATTTGTCTACGTGGCTTGTTATCCTTCGCCTCTGCTAAGGGTCTGTTTGGAAAGTTGAAAATTAAGCTCCGAAAATGTAGAGCTGAGAAAGTAGAGCTGGAATCATTAAGTTGTTGAATTTTGTAAGACTTCAATTTGTTTGGTACTGACAAACTATATACAGCTGAATTTAATTAAAATTGTAAACAAACACTAAAAAATTAGTCTCATCTCTTTCATTTGATTATTCTAGTATTTGTTTATCCTCAAATAAAAATAGTAGTATTTTTAAAAATAAATAATTATAATTTAAAAATATTATTTATCAAATTATCTTTTATTTGGACCGATAATAATAATATTTGAACAGTTTTTATTGGTATTTTCATTTGTCCCACATTAATAAAGGTCATCTTCGCTATTTTTATCAATTTTACTAAACTTTGACAATTTTTTTTTTGATAAAATTCAATTATGATACTCAAGTAAAATATTATCAAAATTTATAATAATAAAATATTTCAACAAAAGAAAGCAACATTAAATAAACAAAAATGTTGATGAGTGGGTTTGAACCAATTCCCTTTTTTTATCTTACCTCCTCTTACCTTGTTAAGACTTGCCATACTAGCTTAAAATTAATAGCTTGTTTTAAGATAATCTTAACAGTTTAAGTAATTGAAATTTTCCTTACCAAACAAGCTTAATTTTTTAATCTCTTAAAGTGTTCCAAATTAAGAGCTTAATTGAGTTACCAAACAGGCCCTAAGTTAGGAACCTGTCAAGGATTGGAGGTGTTCGGTTACAGGAATAATGCTAATCGCGGCATCTCCTAAGAATTTGGGCTCAATTCACTTTGCACGATTGTGCAAAGGGAAATAATAAAGTTATAAAAAATGGCTACAAAATGTGACTTATAAAATGAGGTGTCATAATTGTATTGGTGTTTTAAATTAGAGTGTGTCGGGTCCACTATCGATCTAGCCAATAAAATATCGCCACCACATCTTGTATCCTTCATTTTGTAACCTTCTTTTGTAAGCCTAGCATTGCCCTTGTGCAAAAGTATCACACCTTGGTTCGTCATGTCTGGTTTAAAATTATCCTACTTAATTTCTTAAAATAAACAAAAAGAGTTGCTCAAAAGGCTAAATAAATATAAATCACCCCACTCAATTATCTCCGAACATATAAAATTTGAATGAAAATGTTATATTTTATATTTAAGTTAAATATTAATGTCAAAGATATAACGCTAATTATATCTTAAATAAATATCAGAGTAAGCCAAAATACATATTAATCGCCTCCCAAACTATGATTTCGGGAAAAAAATTAACGAACTCCCTCCGCCTCATAATAAATGTAGTGTTTCTTTTGATTTTTTTGAGTTTTTACTTATGAAATTTGTACAATGCTTGCACATTGGTAAACTTGTACTAAATTAATATTCTTATTTGGAAATGCTAAGATAAACAGTGTAATATTTATTTTCAGTTGGAGGAAGTTAGATGAATGAGACAATTTTATTATGAGGTACTAAACTGTGACAAATTTCTTGCAAAATTGCCAAGTGGTTTGATGTAAAATTTAGAGGGGTAAACATACTTTGACATTGTTTTTTCGAAGTACGTTTTTTTTTCCTTCAAAACAAAAAGTACTAATTACTCCCTCTGACAAAGATTTTTTACTTTTTTTTTTGGTTTGTCATAGACTAAAATTCTTTGTTGCTTTATTACCTAAAATGGACAATGGGAACCATTTGTCATTCTAACAACAAAAACTTTTTGCTCACTTTCTCTTTCATATTTTCTCCTACTTTACTTTTCATACTCACAACATTTAATTTTTCATAATCTTCGTGTAAAGTCAAACTAAGAACATTAGTCCGGGACGGAGGGAATATGTTTTTTTCTCTAAATAAGCAAAATTATCCATACAATCATACTCATACATTATATATTTAACAGACATTTTTTTTTTTTATCAATCCTCTTTTTCTACACATTTGAAACAATAAACTCATTTACACTAGCAACCAACCAGTATTCCTATTCCTATAGGCAATATAAACAACTCAATCCAAATCCACAATACACACAAATCGCAATCACCCTCCAAATTTAGCCTAAGCAAGAGTAACATGAAGAATCTCCCTAAACTCCAACCTTCTGGTTTCAGTAAAAAGCGTCCTATGCTTATTCGGCCAATACGTTAACCAAATCCACCCTTTAATCTCCCACTCCATACACTTCCCCATCGCACTTTTCTCCACCTTCCACAACACTTTTTCTCCATACTCATCCCCAGCAAAAATCACCCCTCCTTGCCTAGTAAAAGGCCGGTGAGCACTCGAATATCGGTTCTTAAACCATGCCTTGGGATGAAGCAATTGCCACTTGGACGGCCTAGTCGAAAAAACCTCCCTCCCGTTTATACTATCATGAAGAAACCAATTCAAGTTTGCGCTATCCCCGAACACAGATTGCTCGAATTTCCATGGCTTTAGGCTCATTGTCATGGTCTCGCCGGAGGAGACACGGAGGCCTAAGTACGGGTTTGGGGGTTCGAATGAGCCTTCGATGGTTTTCTCTATGCCGATTTCTCTTGTAGGGTTTTCTGACGATTTGCCGACGGAAATGCTTAGGATATTGGTTTGCATGAATGGGGTGAGCTGTAGAGATATGCGTGAAGGGAAGTGTTTTTCGGAAACTCCGGCGCCTCTTGCTTTCATGAGTCTCTCGTCCACAAGTCTTGTAATATCACACCTGCTCAATAAAACACATAAATTAACCCTTCTACATACTCAATTAAAATACTTATGAGCCTGATGCTTGTTCTTAAATTAAAAAAACGTTCTGAAAATGGTATATGGATAAAGACTACTCCAACTTTGAACACGATAATTACTCCATTTTTTTCCGAGCCTCTATTTGTTAAACTTCTTTTTCCCCAAATGAATCATAATCCTTTTTCAAGAAAATTATAAAATTCACCTTTACAATCTATCATATCACATATTTTTGCACTCTAACAACATATCATAAATATTGGTAAGTCCAAAAGTACAAAATGTACATACTAAAAAGCATTTATAATTTTATATCACTAAAATGGCCTAAATGTTAACTTTCCTAATTTTTGTAACCAAACTAAAAATAGAGTCATTTAAAGATGTCTTAATATAAATTAATTAATTAACTTTCTTTGTCTATTATTAGTAATTCATCATAGAGAATCAATGAAGAAGATTAAGTCAAAGTTAAAGAGTTCTTCAACAGTTCATGAATGTAATTAGTGTACTGTACACAGAGAAAATAAAAAAAAAATAAGGAATACGTATGAAATTAAAAAATTAAAGAATTTGCATGTGAAAGGAAAATGGGCATACCTAATATTATCAATATTGACAATAACATCGATCCACTTGTCTCGAATCACAACTTGATGATTGAGCTGAATAACTCCCTCCAGTTGATGCAAATGCAGAGAAAAAAGCAGCTTTTCATCCGCAGGATTATTTGTTTTTTCCACATCCATGGCAATCACAGGACAATACAGCTGAATTTTCCACAACCCTAAAGCCGAAACCGCGTTAGAATACAATGGTGACGGTGTCTTGAGAGCCATACGATTCAAAGCTCTCAACTCGATGATCCAATTAGTAATGGCAAGGTTCATCGATCTCATCAATTGCTCTTCGGTATTAGACCCTAATATTCTCATGAGCACCTTAGACACCTCCCTTGCTCGCGGGCATGATAGTTGTTGCTTCAAAATGTTGAGGCAATCACACCTAATATCGCCCGGGGCTTCATAGATGCATATGATGAAAGAGAGGCAAAGGAAAATGAGGTTAAAGATGTCATTTAGGTTTGGGATGGTGTTTATTTTGGGGAGTTTGAAGAATGAAGTGGTTTTGATTGGGCAGTAGTTTAGAATATCTTTGATTAGGGTTGTCAACATTTTTGAGATGGTTTCGTCGTCTAAGATTGTTGGGGAAAGTGGGTTGTGTTTGATTTGTTTTGAGGTCCAGAGAATTACTGGGATGTTGTAATCTGCAAGAAGAGAGAAGGAGATGGAATTGGTGGTTTTTGATAGAGAGAAGTCAAGGGAAGGTTGGGATGAAGATGAACATATGCAAATGGACATGGAATTTGTTTTCCATTGATTGGTTGGTGGAAGAGATTGAATCCATCCCCATATATCTGGAAATGAAGCAAAATCCATTGAAAAGTCTCTCCCTATCTCTTCTCTCTCTATGTATGGGCATGGAAATTGGTGTTCATCATATATAAAGACATGAATATAGACATGAAGTAATATGATTTGGTCTAATGGTAAACATAGAAGAGCTTATAAAATAGTAATATCTTAAATATTTTGGAGAACAAATGATGATGGCTTATAAATCTAGAATTGAAGAAGAATGGAGATATATCTTTGGAGCACAGATTGTGTTGATGATGTAATGCTCTAGATTTAGATTGTTTTTGGACGCGGAACTGCTATGACTTGCATTATGTTGTTGCAGCATACGTTTCGCTGCAACGGAAACGTCTCTTTTAATTTTATATCAATTACTGATATTTATTTGATCCATGTAGAATCACTTTGAGTCAAATAAATCTGGGCCGTTGATGTTGAAGCAAATTCAGTGGCACAATTCAAACCCCTAAAGTTTCAGCTTTGCAACAGTTCTCAAATCTTATTGGACCCTCCTATATTATTAGAATCTACTAGTGGATTATTAAAATCCTCCTTTCATGTTGTGAAAGGATCAAAAAAAAAAAAAGAAAAAAAAAAGTGAGAGAGAGAGAATAAACAAAAGGGTTAAAGTCTTGATGATCAAGTAAGGATACATTGAGAATGGGGTGAATAGAATGAAGGAAAGGGGGTTGGGGAAAAGGACTTTTTCTGGGCAATCAAAGCCAGCTGAAAGCATAAAGATATGTTAGTAATATTGTTCCTAATGAGCTCAAAACCTTGCGTATTGGAACTCCTCTAATTGCTTTCATTTGTTCAAAAAGGGATAAAAATTTGCTTTCCTTGCTAGCTACCTAGCTTGTTTCTACGTCTCTCTATCCTTCTCCCCTTTCACCAGTCACACTTTTCTCATTTTCTCCGCGACACGGATAAGCTTAGTTACCGTACTAGACCATAAAGTTTGAATAATTAAGTCATATGAAAAACTAAATTTTTTCGTAACACAATGGAAAAACAGGCTTTTATTGCATTGAAAATGAGACACGTGGATTTGGATGCTATAATAATTGTGGGTTTTAAACTATAAAATAGGGTTTTTAAAATCCTTAATTTAGGATTTAAAACTACCTATTAATTTTAAAATAATAATACAGGTTTTAACTTGTAAAATGTGGTTTTAAAACCCTAAAAAAAATAAATCCTATTTCTCAAGAAAAGGTGTATGATTTTGTGATGAAGTTTATGGTTATAGAAAAATTACTTCAATCACTTTCTGTATATACACACACACAGGCCAAAGATTGTGCAGAATACTTTTGGTACACGATTTGGGTATTTGGTAAGAGTAGGTTTCGGGGGAAACTAGTTTATGTCTAAATTACAGAAGAGGTGGTCTCCCATGAGAACAAGGGGATCCGTCTCATGCATGAGACGGGTCGACCCATGACCCATGGGGGCATGACCCGCCACGTGGCAGCCTCCCAGAGGTCCAAAAAAAAATATTTTTTTTTTTTGGTTTTTTTTGAGTTTTTATATTATTTTTTCGGCTTTTCAGCCGTTCACCAAAAGTAATAGTTACCATAACTTAATGTAATGACAGTATACATATAAAGTAACATTGTTCATAAGTAAACGTAACACCTGTTTTACAAAAACAAAAGCAAGTTTTACCCATTTTTTCAAATGTAATACTCCCTCTGTCCCTAAATGAGTGTCCAAATTTCATTTTAAGAGACACTGAAAATCTCAACTTTTTGAACAATTTGGTAACAACGATTCATATATAATCTTGTAATCTCCTTTCCAAACCTTTAGTTTTGCACGTATAAAGAAACCGGTGAAAAAAAATTCGAAAAAAAACGTTTAGGGAGAAAGTTATGTTAAAAAAAGACACTCATTTAGGGACAAAGATTTCTTGAAAATGGACACTCATTTAGGGACAGAGGGAGTACTAACTATAATTACATGTAACCCAAACAATATCTAAATGTAATTATCATTTATACTGAAATGTAATAATGCTTTTGCAAAAATGTAAAATATTGTGTATTTTGATTTAATTTTTTGAAAGAAAGAAACATTTGAAAAGTAACAACTCATATATGAATGTAATTGTTTGTACAAGTAAATGTAACACTTTAATAAAAGAAATTATAACATATTTCTATAGATAATGTAATACTTTTACATGTAACACTAATCAAGTGTTTTTAGCTCTAAAAATGTAAATGGTTGAATTATTACTTTTTCTATACATATGTGTTACAATTATGTATAAACATTATTACATATAAGTAACACGTTCGTTACATTTTAGTTGTAATAAGTATTACTTTTGGCAAACGAAGAAAACATAAAAAAAAAAACACTGTTACTTTTCTATATATATGTATTACTTTTATGTATACAAAGTGTTACTTTATATGTATACAGTCATTACATTATGTTATAGTAACTATTACTTTTGACAAACCGAAGAAAAAAAAAAACCAAAAAAAAGGGCCTATGAGAGGCTGCCACGTGGCAGTTTCGACCCCTGGGTCCTGGAGCCGGTTCGTGGGTCGGGCGGGTGGGTTAAAAACCGACCCGTCTCATGGATGAGACGGGTATAGCATGTCTCACGGAAGTTTTAGTCATTACAGAAAGTTCACCTTTTTTTTCTAGTTGCAACCATTTGGCGAACATATAAAAATAGTTAGAAAATATATATTTTTTATAATATATGGGGAAACTAATTTCCCCAAAATCTTGTAATTTGGTAATGCGCGATTTAAAGTTATAGGGAACCTAATATACAAATGTACGTGAAGAGAACAGGATTCTTGATTGAAACTTGAAAGCAAGAATGTCGAATAATTTATGGAGTGCATGTGGTCCTGAGTATATCGATTTATATGGAAAAGTTAAAGATTTTTTCTTTAAGAATGTGGAATCAGAAGGACTTATTAATTGTGGATAAAAGGTACTGTAATTAACAAACTAGAGTTAAGAATAAGCTTCAACTCGTTGTATGAATAGATGCACATCCGCAGAAAAGATACACACTATATCTATATGCATGCTTTATTATAGACATATCCTTAACTTCTAAGTTATGTGCAGTACAAATTTATATGCTTCCCCTAAAATTAGTCTCAGTTTCATTTCCTATTTGACAGAACTTTGGTCATGAAAAAAATATCCCGTCTTAAAATACTTTTGCACTAATTTCTTTTTTAGGTGTCCCATTGATTAGTCCTTTCTCAATAAATGTTCAAATTTATTACTACCTCTGTCCCTAAATGAGTGTCCAAATTTCATTTTAAGGGACATCTGAAAATCTCAACTTTTTTTACATTTTCGTGGCAAAGATTCATATATAATCTTGTAATCTCATTTCCAAACATTTAGTTTTGCATGTATAAAGAGACCGGTGAAAAAAAATTCGAAAAAAAAACATTTAGGGACAAAGTTATGCTAAAAAAAGACACTCATTTTGGGACAAAGATTTCTTGAAAATTGACACTCATTTAGGGTCAGAGGGAGTAGTATTTTTCTATTCTCCCTACCCCACTTGTCATGCATACTCACAACTAATTAATTTTGAGCCCCACTTGTACATCCCACCCAACTTATCATACTTAGAACATCTTTCTCACTCACAATACTTGAATATATATATACTAATTCCTTAATTCTCGTGCATTCTCAAAATGGTACGTACATAGTGTTTTGGGACAGAAGAAATACTCCCTCTTTCTCAACTCACTTAACACTTATTTTCATTTTGGTATGCCCTAGCTCAATTGACACTTCCCAAAATAGCTTACTTTTTATAACTTTATATTCACTCTACCCACTACTCATTCTCTCTTTTCGTTTTCCACTACTCAATTTATTCAACCAACACTACTATTTATCTCACTCATTTTCTCTCTTCATTTTTCTATCACATATTTTTCTTATTTTATTATTTTTTTTTAGTTATTGTGCCCACCAAGGGTGTCAAGTGAGGTGAGACAGAAAGAATATGTAATTTCACAACATTTCAAAAAATTGTTGCTAGTACATCTCAATTGTTAGGCAATCTGACAGGAGCCGTTTGTGGACTCTTGTCATGATAATTTTTTTAATTTACAATAAATTGACGGACATTAATTTTAGACAATATGAAAACCCCTGCATGCATACTGAAAATAAAAATAAATATTGAATATGATTACCTAGTTTCATTATTTCATATGGCGTACAATTCATTTATTTATTGAATTCACATTTAAATATTCTAATTAATCAATTCCCAGATATATGCCCAACCATTTGGATCAAGAATTGACCACGCACACCAACTTTCTTCTTTTAGCGATGAATATTAAAGTCCAGGTTGATGATCACTTATGAAATAGAAACCATTTGAGTGGAATTAAAGGAGTACGGCAAGTCTTTTCTTAGTACGTCTTAAACTCATTATAAGTCATTTAATAATAATTAAAAAAAAAAAACTAATAAAGACCAATTATTATAACTTGACTAAGTATAATTCATAATTCAACTATCACACCTTTTTTTTTTTTTTTGCGATCAAAGTCTAAAATAACAAAAAAATAAAATAAAAATAAAAAAATAACAAAGACCAATTATTAGACACAAACTCTCAACTATCACACTAGCTAATCTATCTCTCATCCAATAACAAAATAAAAACTCTTTAAAAAAATTAAAAAACATTATAAGTATTTTTATCTCAAACCCCTAAAAAATCTCTGAGAAGAAAAATGAATATTCATATCATTTCTTAAAAATTCAAAGACACAACACACATACATGTAACTAATAATAATCTCTCTTAGAGTAACCTTCTTATTATTTTTTCAAAAGCGAGTAACCTTCTTATTATGATTATTAGAATGCACACTTATTAAAAAAAAAAGTGAATAGATAATTATAAGAGGAAAATAAAATACTTAACTGTTAGAGCAAAAACATAAAGAACGATGATCAAGGAAATAATCAATCATAACACAAGAATTTACGTGGTTCACTAACTTAGCTACGTCCACGGGCGGAGGGAGAGTATATTATATATTATTCAATGGCAATTACAAAAGACGATCTTCACTAATCTAGTTGCACGAATTAGTTTGGCAAATAATTCCGTCAACCTAAATCTAGATCTTAGATCTCTGTTTGTATCTCTCAAAGATGACCGGCAAAAATTATGCTAGAGGAGGGGTTAGTATTTATAGGCATAAATACTAGAACCCCAAAAGGAGAAGGAATCATATTCCTTGTGTACAATGTAATTGGAATCATATTTCTTGTGTACAAAGTAATTCTATTCTCATTAGGAAAATGCTTTCCTAATTCTTGAACAATTCCTTGTACCAATAAGAAACATAATTAAACCAAGAAGCATTAATCCTTATACTAAAAGGGTTTTCTTTTGCCAATTCAAGTCCCAATAATTATTCAACTTGTCGTGGACATATCCCTAACCAATAGTCATTGATTCAAAGGCATTATCCCAACATAAACAAATAAAAATGAGTAGAAGATTAGAGGGGGGAAATGTAATAAATTTAAATGATGCAAGATTAGAGGAGAGAGAATGAAAAAATATGAAACACTAGGAAAAACCCCGTGCTACGCACGGAAATTTGTTTACAATTTGTCGTTTATTTAGTTAGTCAAATGGAGTATATTTTATTATGATTAAAGAAAATAATTTTTAAGTATCTCAAAAATACAACTAAAAAATAAGACATGTAAATAATCAATTACATTGTAATTTTATTTTTATTTCGGGGGAATAAATTAAAGAGTAAATCATTTTCTAACTTTGGATTTAAAATCAAGATTAATATTTTTTATGACTTTTCCTTTGTTTGCAGGATTAGAGTTGCATCAACATAAACTTTTTAATTTATTAGTTAAACAAAATAAATTGTTTGAAGACTTTTCATTTGTTTTAAGTAACAAATCAAAAATTTATTTTTTGTGACTTCACATTTCAAATTATGACTTTTCATTTCTTATACCGGAGAAGTTTAAGTCACTTTATCATAATTATTTCTAATATATTAAATTTTATTGAGACTCTTCATATTTTAGTAACCGTTGCACTTAAATGAATGCATATAATGATATATGAAAAAAAATCTTAGGTACAAAATTATTTGAATGTAAAATTTCAAAAAATCATTCATTTTAGTATAAACATGACATTCAATTTGGAATGAAGAGAGTAACTATTATGATTTACTAATATTATTAATAGTAATAGTTAATTTCTTTTTAAAAAATAATTATTAACTTATATAATAACTATTATAATTAACTAATACTGTTAATAGTAAAAGTTAATATATATAGTGTAACGACCCCAAAATCCGTTTTATTTATTTTAATATTTATTTTATATATTTTGAGAAATTTAATTTAAAATTATGGGTGTTGTGTTGCATCATATTATATGACTTGCACATTTTATTTGATTATTTGTGTTAGTTAAAACGTTAGTAGTAAAGTTTAATTGGGGAGTTAAGTGATAGTAGTGTAATATTAAGGTCCCTTGTAGAAATAAACTTTAGGGTCTTAGTTGCTAAACTTAGGACTTGAGTGATTTAAGTAAGAATGAAGTAAAGATTTTATAACTTAACCCTTTTCTTCTCTCCCTCTTCTGCGTACACCTCACCATTTCTTTACAACTTTTCAAAAATTCCTCCATTGTTGTTGAGAAGAAAGAAAGCTAGGTAAGTGGTCTTATTTATTTTCCCTATTTTAATTTACTACTCCATTTTCAAATCTAATTATATATAAATGTTCAGGGTGTTGAATAGATTCTTTCTACCGGGTCAAATATTATTTTCTTGACACTTTTCCGGAAAATAGGTAAGTTACTAATCCCCCTTTAAATGTTAAAATGGTCATAAGTATGCTTTATATGCTTTATATGTGATAAAACAATGTTTTGGTATGTTTTTATATACTTGTAAATTTGGGACAAAGGGAGTAGTATGAAAATGGTTCTTGTTGGGTGTTAGAATTGTTAAAGACTGAAATTGTAGTCTTTGTAATAGTTGCAAATGTTAATGTTACAGGTACTAGTAATTTTGGGTTGTGAAACGAAAGGAGTGAACTTTGGTTAAGTTTTGGTCTGCCAGGTGATGTGGGCGGCCGCCCAAAAAAAGGGCGTGCGGCCGCACATCTATCTGAAGGGTTTTCTTCTTGGAACAGAGTATTTTGGGCGGCCGCACAGCCCTGTTTGGGCGACCGCCCAGTCATCTGAAAAGTTTAGAGTTTTCAAACCAAGGGATTTAAAGGTCAATCTTGGTCTAGTTTTTGGGTAGTGTCCTAAAGTACTTAGATGATTGTTGTGGATCACTAAAGTGGTAGAATTGGTTCCTTTGTGAACATAATTGTAGTGAAATGTGAGTAATTGATTAAGTGAGCATTGTTGAACACTTTGTAATGTGTTGGAATAGTTCATCTTCTTGATGTGTTTGGCATGGTTCCCTACATTGGAATCATTGTCCCTGATTGTTGTTTAAGCAAGTATTTCTATATGGTGCTTGCGTGTAAAGTCCAGCTGGTACTTTGTGTGTGTTTGGACAGTGATAGGGATTATAATGGTCTCACGAGCCAAGTACATTATAAGGCTCCTATCATTGGTTTCCCATTTTTAACCCCCTTCCTTAGGCCAAAGGTTGGGCACTTTGGGTTATGACTCTGTGTCATTTCCCCCGTTGTTGTTGTTATGATTGTTTGGTTCCGGAACCCGTTTCAGCTCTTCGATGCTGCTCAGTTGATGCCTCTCAGATGGCTATTGTTTTGGTTCAAGAACCTTGGCTCAGTATCCATGTATGAGTGTTTATTTCCGCTTTATGTGTTGTATGATGAGTTGGTCGTTATTTCCAACCGGTATGGGACGGTTGGCGATAGGGAGCCTCTCATATTATGTGTTATATGCTATATGATCATTTGTGGCATTGTTCCTTTATGTTTATCATATTAGCATGTAATGTAGTTGCATTTTAGTAACTTACTGAGATTTATTCTCACCCTTTATTTGTTTACCGTTTTAGATAAGAAGGAGCACAGGGGATAGTTCACACACACTGGGAGGACGTCGAGGAGATCTTTGGGTAAGACATTTTGGGAAATGTTGTGTAAGTAAATGATACATTATGTAAATGTAATACCTTGTGGGTAGTGTGCCCGTGACTTGATCGTTGTATCACCTCTTTTTGGTTTATGTTGGTGATTTGTAAATAGTAAGTAAAGTGTGTGGTCAAGTGGCTAAGTACTTGTTTGTGAAAGTTGTTTTGTAACTTGTAGTAAAGTCTAGTAAATGTTGTTTGGTTATATGAACTTTTTATGAAAGTATATTTCGAAAAAAAATTCTAAAATGTTTTATGACGTCTTCCGTGCGTGTCCCGGACGTGGGGCCAAGTAGGACCACGGGTCGGGGCGCGACATATAGTAACTATTTTAATTAACTATTATTGTCAATAGTAAAAGTTAACCTATATAGTAACTATTATGGTTAACTGATACTATTAATAGTAATAGTTAACTTATATAGTAACTATTAGCGTTAACTAATACTCCCTCCGTCCCGGTTTAAGGTTCTTAGTTTGACTTTGCACGCTTATTAAGAAATCAAGTGTAAAACAAAGAAAAATGAGTCAACAAAAGTAGGGAGGTGAGGATATAATTGTCCAAACACTATTCATAAAGCAAATGAGTGAAAAGTAAGTTAGGTAAGTAATGGTTTTCTTGTAATTAAATGAATTTTTTGAGGACAAGATTCTCCAAGGCACTATTCATATTTTTCCATTTATGAAATAAAGCAACTAAGAACTTTAAATTGGGACGGAGAGAATACTATTAATAGTAATAAGTAACTTATATAACTATTATAGTTAACTAATATTATTCATAGTAATAGTTAACTTATATAGTAACTATTATATTTAACTAATACTACTAATAGTAATAGTTAAATTACACAATAACTATCATAGTTAACTAATATTATTATTAATAGTAATAGTTAACTCATACATTAACTATTATAGTTAACTAATACTATTAATAGTAATAGTTAACTTATACAATAACTATTATAGTTAACTAATACTATTAATAGTACTCCCTCCGTCCCAGAGTAAGAGTCTCATTTCCCTTTTTGGTCCGTCCCAGAGTAAGAGTCCCATTCTTAAAATGACAAAGAATCTTTACTATTCACCCCACTCATTCTCTCTCATATTTTACTTTTATACTCACAACACCAATCAATTCAATATTCTCTCCCACTCATTCTCTCTCATACTTTACTTTTACACTCACAACATTTACATCACATCCAATATTTATTAATAAGCGTGCAAATTGGGGGTGAGACTCTTACTCCGGGACGGAGGGAGTAATACTTAACTTATACAATAACTATTATAGTTTACTAATACTATTAATAGTAATAGTTAATTTATATAATAACTATTATTATTAATTAATATTATTAGCTAATAATAAGAATATCAAGAGTCACTTATCAATAAGAATGGCGATGGCATGGCTTCACCAAAAGCATTCTTTAGCCTAAACTGTGGACACACTTGAGTTAAAAGGCAAATAGGACCCTTACTTCTAGGATGGAAGGAATAACAAATTTCTAAGCTTCTGGATTAAAAATATTATACAACATACTAGAAAAACAATAAAATACATACTCCATACATACTCCCTCCGTCCCTTATGAAACTATACATATTTCTTATGTAAACGTCCCGTTAAATACTACACACTCTCAATATTATCACCCTTTTTTTTAATTCCTGCGGCCAACCCAAAATAATTAGTTACAATCTGGATTAAGGTGGTAATTAAGTTTCTAGCAGTGCGTGGAAGCTCTGGCATGGAGTCATCAAAGGATCTCAACACCAGGGTCTTTAGAGACTGTAAAAAGAGGAGCGCTTCACTTACATCAGAGAGGTGACAGTCCTGCAATCGAAGCAAAAGAGGAGGGAGCGGAGGAGGCATCTGCTGGAGTTGAGCACTTAGTGGCACGGGAGCGTAAGGGTTTCCGAATTGGGTGTGGAGAGGGCCGCATACTGTTTTCTTGTCACTCTTAATATTATAAATCTTCGGTCAACCTGTTGGTTCATCTCCAAAAAATCTTTCCCCTCTCTCTCTCTCTCTCTTCCAAATTCATTTACATTAAACCTATCCAATATGGTTAGGGTTGTCGGATTGAGGAGAAGGGATGGGGGTCGAAGTTTGGTTGGGTTGACAAAGGGATTTTGTTTTTATATTTGATTTTAGAGAATGGGTATTCAATAATGAAAGAGAGACATGATATGTGTTTTTGGTTTTTCTTTTTTGTGATAAGGGGTATTTTAGAACATTATAAATTTGCTAGTGACTTTTAAGGGATTGAGTTTTCTCCCTTGGATCTCTAGCTATTCTAACTGAAATGGTTTGGAAGTTTTAAGAAATAGAGTATCGGTGAGGGACCGTGGGGAAATTACAAAAAAAACAAACCCATCATTACATCGATCGGATCTCCGTTCTAACAACGCAAGTCCGACTCCTGTCTCTCTATCTCCAATCGTCCGCCCAGAAATTAAACCTCCCCAATGGCGACGCCGCCGACCCTTCCCATCTCTAGCCCTCAATCCACCGCCTCCAACACCCAATCACAACCACCCATCGCCACTCCCGCCTTCCGCGCGTTCATCTCACGCCTCTCTTCCTCCGTCCGCCAAAGCTTCGCCCAACGCCGCCCCTGGTACGAACTCGTCGACCGCTCCTCCCTCGCTCGCCCCGACTCTCTCTCCGACGCTGTCTCACGCATCCGCAAAAATTTCACCTACTTCCGCGTCAACTACGTCACGCTCCTTGCCGTCGTCCTTGCTTTCTCTCTCCTCTCCCACCCTTTCTCTCTCCTCGTCCTCCTCTGCCTCCTGGCTGCCTGGCTCTTCCTCTACATGTTCCGCCCCTCCGATCAGCCTATCGTTCTATTCGGACGTACCTTTTCCAGCCGCGAAACCCTAGGCATCTTGGTTGTGTTGACGGTTGTTGTGGTGTTCCTTACCAGCGTTGGATCGGTTATGATCTCGGCTCTGTTAGTCGGACTCGCGATTGTTTGCGCGCATGGTGCTTTTAGGGTTCCGGATGATCTGTTTTTGGACGAACAGGAGCCAATTAATGCCGGATTCCTTTCGTTTCTAGGAGGCGCCGCCTCTTCTGCTGCGGCTGCTGCAGCTCCCACCGTTGCTTCACGCGTTTGATTAAGGTGAAGTTTACCTCGGATTTTGCAGAAATTTGTTAGGGTTTTTGTACCTAGAATGATTGTTGCCTGCAAAATGTAGGTCTATAGTATCTTGTTGCTTTAAATGCTTTTCTTTTTATTTTAGGTCAAAATTGTGATTGATCAATTATTCCTATTTACAATGCATTTGCCTGTATGGATTTGCTTATATGAAAGATATGTTTCATTATTTTTCCATCATACATTAGATGTTGTTTGCATGAGTACTTTTTCTGGTTGAAAGTTGCGATGGACAGAGTGTGTTCTCTATTTTTATTTGCATATGGACTATGGACAACATTATCAGTTACATTTGTCAAGCTACATTCGAAGGTTAAGTTGTTTTGGTGCTGTGTTGTCTAGGTTATGTTCTGTTCTGTTCCAATGTTCAGTTAAAGTTTTGTTGTATGCTATGCTACGACATAAATGAAACTCTTGCATATGAATGGAACATGTGTTATTTTCGTGGATTGTTATATCAATTTGAAATACTGGGATCAAATTAATTGGAGGGAGTATATCCTTTTAACTGTAGGGCTTCAAATATACTTAGTTTAAGATCAGTTTAGATCTTGCTGAGACAGAAAACTGAACTTTTGCAGATGATCATCTTGACACAATAAAGATTTAGTGTACTTAAAACATAATTGCAAACTGGTTTTCCAAGTATGGCATGAGGATGAGATATGTCTTGGTCCCTAAGAGCAGTTTTTTTTTTCCTTCTATATATGCTTGGATTTTTACTCTATTACACGCATAGAAGGAATGTAAAACTTGCAAATCACGGGAGTTAAAGGTAATAAATTTTGTAAATTTTGATTTCTTAAATTGTTGAGTGATTTGCATATATTTCGTTAGGATCTGTAACTACAGGTTCAAGTGCTCTGTTTGAGCATAATATAAATCCTAGATTCCTAGCGTTGAGAAACTTCTCCCATAACTGTAGATAACCCTAGATTATGGTTCTTATTAATGGATAATATTACTCCCTCTGTCCCTAAATGAGTGTCTATTTTAAAAAAAAATCTTGTCCCAAAATGAGTGTTTTTTGAACATAACTTTGTCCCTAAATGTTTTTTTCCAAAAAAAAAAAATCACCGGTCTCTTTATACGTGCAAAACTAAATGTTTACAAAGGAGATTACAAGATTATATATGAATCTTTGCCACCAAATTGTACAAAGAGTTGAGATTTTCAGATGTCCCTTAAAATGAAATTTGGACACTCATTTAGGGACAGAGGTAGTACTAGTTTTTAATGCCCATCTTTCCTTGTGGAATAAAGACCAACTACCTAATCACATTTGTACTTATGACTCACTGATGTCTTGCTGAGAGCAGAAGCTGCGAGGGTACCATTTGTTGTGATGGGCACCAGCCATATCTTGTACTACCTCTTTTCCAAAAGGAATCTCCGATTTTTCTTTTTTCAAATTTGCTCTCGATCAAGAGCACTTTTGAAGAAAAAAAAGTGGGCATTCATTTTGGGACGGAGGGAGTACTAACTTTGTGATCAAATTCGCTCTCGATCAAGAGCACTTTTGAAGAAAAAAAAGTGGGCATTCATTTTGGGACGGAGGGAGTACTAACTTTGTGATCAATTGGGAGTTGATTAGCATGTGGATAGTCACTAAAGGATCCAGATCTGAACATTGAGCTTGAGAGGTGTGCACTGCAGGGATTTCATTTTAGCTTGATGGGAACAGTTAGAAATGGGGATGATCAGGCATTCTATACGTGGTATTTCATTGTTTGATTAGTCGTCGAAGTATTTAATCTGTTTTCGACTGGATGGAGTAAGAGCAGTACTTTACATTGATGTTAGATGTGCATATTCTAGTTACCTGGAAATCAATGGCACTTATTAGGATATTGACAACATTTTCCAGCCTTGGTTTTGTTCAGACAATATTGTATTAATAGTGAGACTGCCTCTGAATGAGACATGCCATAATGATGGAAACTAAAGCATACTGTAAATGATTGTGCGACTCTTTGACAGAAAGTTATTCCCCGCGAGTAGTAACTTTGATATATGCCAGTGATAGGAAAAAACTGTTGTCAATATCCCAAGGTCTATATTTGTCTGCATCTCTTTGATACCTTTCTGTAGTTGAGATCTGTATCAGCCCTTACTGTTGGCATCTCTTCCAAGTTACAATGATCCAAGTGAATGCAGTATTACTAATTAGGTACTTTTGGTTAAAATAAAATAAAATGTAGTTATCTTTGAAAAGAGATTACTAATGAGGTAGTTTTGGTACAAAAAAAAAAAAAAAAAAAAAAAAAAGAAGAAGAAGAAGAAAAAGTTATCATATACAATCGCATTTAGTCATTATTATTGCATTGAAATTGGTGGATTTTAAAGCAACTTCAGTCTGCTGCAAGAAGAATATCTTGGAGTTTCGTCAAATCACTTATGGTTTAGTTTCTTATGTGAATACTCGCTCAGTCCAATTTTTATCGCTGTTTTTTTTTTTGACGTCCCATACTTATTGTTATTTACTCAAAATTTTACCCAAAATGTTCATTTTTCTCTCTCCTATTCACACACAACAACTACCCGTTAACTTATTTTCTCTCTCCTACCCACTCACAATACTTACTTTTCCACGTGCCATATGAAACGGAGGTAGTAGTAAGTAGTTGCTAGGGATTAGGGATGGCAATTTGACCGAACCCGAAGGCGATCCGCCCCGAAAAAGTAGGGTTCGGGTTGCAATTTTCATGACCCGAGCGGGTTAGGGTCGGGTTTTGATATTGACCCGCCGTGAGCCAACCCGACCCGCACCTTCATGTACAATGTCAAGATATTATGTTAGTTAATCATATTATATGTTGTTCAATTTAATTTTTATAGTTGATTTTGAGTTAGGTTTGATGATTTTAAACCAATTTCTATAACTAATTAAAATTTAAGCTTAGACATAGATTGAGCCCAAGCAAATATGAGCTGAAAATTTTATTATTTGATACGCTTCGGGCCGGGTTCGGGTTCCCTTGTCTTCGTGTCGGGTTCGGGTCACTTCCTTAAGGTCGCGTTCGGTTTTGACAAAACCCGACCGGTTCCCATCCGTAGTAGTTGCATTATAATTTCATCAAATCACTCGAGAGAATAAAAAATGTCAATCTTGCCTGCGCATCTTACCAGAGATGAAACTGGGACGTGGTCCACAGTAGCCGATGGTCCATGAACGTGGAAACATTGAAACTAAAATCGAAACGTACAAGTGGTCCATGGCAAATTAAGGACCCAACGAGGATTGATGGATACCCGGACCACATTTCACTCAGCCCAAAAGCCCAAGTGTCCATGTCTTCCAGAAGGACCAGAGCTATTTGCCTATTTAATTTAATATTGGACTCCATCAATTTCTTCCCTCAACGCTTAAGGCCCACATCTTCAGCCCATTTAATATTACTCGTTTGGAAATTGTTCTCCTTAAATTTTCATTTATGTTAGAATAATACTAGAGACACAAAAAAAATCACAAAATCGTATGTGTAATGATTTTATTAGTATTTTTAAGTAGAGTGTGGCGGGTTCATTATCGATGCAACCAATAAAATATCGCCACCTCATTTTGTGAGCAAGATTTTGTGACCTCATTTTGTGCCCCTAGCATTGCTTTTTATTTTACTTTCTCCGTCCATGTCCATACTCCATTCGTCCCATCTCACTTGAGACTTATTTCCATTTAGGTCCGTCCCACTTCACTCGAGACTCCCCAAAATAACCATCTTTTTATTATTTTATATTCAAACTCCCTTTGTCTCTAGTTAGTGTGAACCAAAATTTTGGGCACACAAATTAAGAAAAAGTAAGAGAGATATGGAATGAGGTGTTTGTGAGTATGAAAAATTAAATAGGAGAGCAAATGAGTGGGAGGAATAGTAAGTCAATTAGTGTTGTGAGTGTAAAAGTAAAGTTCGAGGGAGAATGAGTGTGAGGAATAGTAAAGATTCTTTGCTATTTTTGGGCAGTTCACACTTACATGAGACGGACGAAAAAGGAAATAAGTTCAACGGAGGGAGTATATATTAATAAGAGGAATTCTTGTGTTTGTGTGAGACGGTCTCGCGTGAGATGGGTGTCGCTGAGATCGGAAATAGTCTTGTCTCCCCCCACTCATAGGGGACAAACCAATTACTCTCTCAACGAGACTCATCGCATGTGTGAGATCGTTCACACTATTTTATAGTGTTGGTTCATGTGTGTTTTATCGCCAGTGAAAAAAAAAACAAAACTAAAAATAAAAATAAAAAATTAGAGTTTTGTGTGCAAGTGAGATTTTATTTTATTGCTAGTTCTAGAGTTTTTATGTTGTAGTGTTTTTGATAGCCAGTAATCATTTTGAAAGAACCTTTAAGGCTGAAAAGATATTTGATATAGCCAGAACCTTTATGACCGATAACCAAAACTTTTGAAAGTGACTGGCAGAAAGTTTTTTCTGAAAGAAAATTTCAATACCAACAAAAATATCAGGCTCCGCTCCATGATTATGAGTTTAAAACCTCAAAGGACGTCATTTAGGCCCTCAAACAAGCCGTTGAATTTTTTGTTAATGAGGTGTTAACAGATAGCCATTAACAATGTTTAGGATGATTAGTTGCTGTGTTACAAAGGTTAAGTTAATGTGTTGAGGAATGCCAAATGGTGTTGAGAAGTTTCGATTATATACAAAAATGTTACCACATGTTTTTTTTAAAACACATTTTTCTTAATTACTAAGAAAAACATATTTTACAAGAGACTAACCTTAGACCATGTGCAATGGTTGTTTAATGAGGTGTTGAATGCTCATTAATTGCTCCAATGGTTTGTTGAATGGGTTTGTGTGAATTATTTTGTTGAATAGATTCAACAAGTGTGAATGGGAATGGTGGGCACTGGATTGGACACGCGACGGCCACACACTGGGCCGCGTGTGGCGCGTGCACACCACGCGGAGACAAGGCACGTGTGTGCAGGCAGCGAGCTTATTTTTTGTTTTTTGTTTTTTTTTTCCTGGCCTTGACATGTGTCACGTTCTGAATGGCCGACGAGTTATTTTTTTTTATCCCAATTATTTGATCTCAATTATTTCACAGAAAATGTTTTTTTTTTAACACCAAAATTCCTATATATTTTATTCTCTTTAAATTGACGTAAGTTTCATTGTATTCCGACACAAAAAAAAAACCCATCTTTTTCTTGAAATGGATCCCAATAATAACTATTTCAACACCAATCATAAAAATAAAAAATAAATTTTAAGTGGTGGGGTATAGGATGATGAGTGTGAAAAGTGTTGAATGGAGGATTAAACAAACCATTGTAGGGTGTAAAGTTGAATGAGTGTTGAATGGATTAGTTGGAAGAGAGAGAAGATGATGTGGAGTGTTAAAGTGAGTGTTGAATGGGTTTTTTTCGTTTAATCCGTTGTACATGGTCTTAAAATGTTAAAAATAGATGAAAATACCTCCGTTTTTGAAATATCGTATGTATGTTTGGCGAGTGTGTTACGAGTTTATTGTATTGTGAAAGTATGGAAGTAGAAGTATCATATAGTTATTGGTTGTATGGATGGCCAAAACCGGTTCCGGGCCCGGTTCCGGTTCGGCATATAAAGGTATGTATGAGAATATGTTTTAGGCATAAAACCTTCTGAATTATTATTGATCATACTACTAATATTTATACTAGAGATATGCTTGTGTATCAAGCAATAGAATCCTAATTGTAAAAGTATTCTAGTACAGAGAATTAAGGAAATACAAAGAAGCTAGGATTAGGAAAGTAAACATAGAGTAAGCTAGGTAACTTCCTCTTTATCTCTAACATGCCCCCGCAAGATGGACGAGCGATGAGTGAGACCAATCTTGACTGTCAGATCTTGGAATCTTGCGCGAAGAAGAGGCTTAGTAAGAATGTCGGCCAATTGATCTTTGCTGGAGATGAAGGTGACTCGGAGCTTGTGTGATTGAACTAATTCGCGAACGAAGTGGTAGTCCAGACCAAGATGTTTCATGCGAGAATGAAAACGAGGATTTGCAGCAACATATGTAGCCCTATGATTGTCACAAAAAATGATAGGGGAAAAGGTTGACGGAGTAACCAATTCACGGAGCAGATTTTGGACCCAAAGAACTTCTGCTGTTGTTGCACCAACCGCCCGATACTCACCTTCAGTGGAAGATCGTGCCAATGTCCGCTGCTTACGAGAACTCCAAGAAATGGCATTCTTGCCTAAATAGACAATGTAACATGTAGTGGATGTATAAGTATCCATGTCACCCGCCCAGTCAGCATCAGTGAAGGCATGAAGAGAGAGAGGAGACTCTCGATAAATAAGAAGACCATGAGACAATGTCCCTACCAAATAACGAAGCAACCTCTTGAGATCTATCCAATGATCTTCAGTAGGGTGTTGCATAAATTGGGATAGGCGATTAACAGCAAATGAGATGTCAGGTCGAGTGAGTGATAAGTACTGCAGACTTCCCAAAATGGCGCGGTACTCAGTAGGTTCGGCTAAGGGTGTGCCTTTGTGAGCCGAGAGAGGAGGTTGGGGGGGCATGGGAGTCGGACAAGGCTTGGCTTCATCCATCTTGGTGCGACCCAACAAGTCATGTATGTAATTTTGTTGGCTTAAGAAAATTCCTTTTGGATGAGGGAGAACTTCAACGCCAAGAAAGTAAGACAAAGAGCCCAAGTCTTTGAGAGAAAACCGGGAAGAGAACTGGGAGATAAACCGAGAAAGTAAGTCAACGTTTGGCCCAGTGATGATAATATCGTCCACATAAACCAAGAGATAAATAATGCCAGTGGAATGAAGTAAAGTGAACAGAGAGGAGTCAGAGACACAGTTCTTGAAGCCAGATTGAAGAAGATATTGACGTAGTTCATTGTACCATGCCCGAGGTGCTTGTTTCAATCCATAAATAGCCTTGCGTAACTTACACACATGAGAAGGAAGAGATGGATCAATAAATCCCGGCGGTTGACTCATAAAAACATCTTCCGAGAGGGTGCCTTGAAGAAAGGCATTATTTATGTCAACTTGTCGCAAGAACCAACCGCGAATAGTGGCAAGAGTGAGAATAGTACGGACTGTAGCGGGTTTAACAACCGGGCTAAAAGTTTCAGAATAGTCAACACCAGGACGCTGATGGAAGCCTTTGGCAACAAGACGTGCTTTGTGACAGTCAATGGTACCATCAGCATTGTATTTGGTACGGAAAATCCATTTACACCCAACTATATTCTGAGAAGAAGAGGCGGGAACAAGATCCCAAGTGTTTTCAAGAGAGCATTGTATTCAGTTTGCATGGCTTGACGCCATAGGGGTTGTTTGAGGGCTTGAGTGATGGTGGAAGGTTCTGAGGAATGAAGGGAGGCTTGAAGATTTAATTTCTGGATTGGTTTATGGATGTTGTGCTGAGAACGAGTGACTGGACCACTGGGAGGTGGTGGGGGAGGCGATGCAGAAGTAGTGGCAGGAGAGGGGGAGGTGGTCCGGTCGGGGAGTGAGGAAGGCTCGGGTGAGGCAGAGGGTTCAGTCGGATGGGGTGGAGGACCGGCCAGGCCGGGTGGGTGTTGGTTTGTGGTGGCAGGAGAGGGTGAGGTAGAGGGAGTCAGTAGAGGTAAGGACACGGTACACCATGCATCAGTGGTGGGGGATGTTTGGGTAGGGGAGGTGGTTTTAGAGGCAAAAGGGAAAATTAGATTCAACGAATTTTACATGACGAGAGACATAGATTTTGTTGGTGACAGTGTCAAGGCAATAGTACGCACTCTGAGTGGGGGAATACCCGATGAAGACACAAGGAGTAGAGCGAGGTTCAAGTTTGTGAGTTGTGTAGGGGCGGAGCCATGGATAACAAAGGCATCCAAAGCTACGGAGTTTGTGGTAGTTGGGGTTGTGGTTGTGGAGAATGAAATATGGGGACTGGAGTTGCAAGGTGGGAGTGGGCATGCGATTTATGAGATAGCATGCGGTGGAGAAGGCATGAGTCCAATAGTGTTGTGGCATGGAGGAGTGAGATAGAAGGGAGAGGCCGGTTTCGACAATGTGGCGATGCCGACGTTCAGAGTAACCATTGTGTTCGTGTGTGGGGGGGAGGAGAAGTAAGATGTTGAATACCGTAGGAAGCAAGAAAAGGACGTAGTCCAATGTATTCCCCTCCATTGTCACTATATATGGTTTTGATGGGACGGCCAAAGTGTTTTTCTGCCATGGTTTTGAAGGTTGTAAAGACAGAGAGGGCATTATTTTTGTGTTTGAGAGGATAAAACCAAATGTATTTAGAGTGGTGGTCAACAAAAATGATGTAATACTTGAAGCCATCATTAGAGGGAAGAGGGGATGTCCATACATCACTATAAAGAATATCAAGGGGACCAAAAGAACTAATAGTATTATTGAAAAAAGGTAACTTGTGACTCTTATTACAATCACATGAGTTGCAATGAAAATCACTGAATCTAGGAATGCTTAAATGAAAACTATTGGTAATTTGACGCAAAATTGAAGACGAAGGATGACCCAGTCGATGATGCAAGTTGGCGGTGGAGAAGATTGAAGCAGAGTGAATGACGGAGCGAGATGGATGCCATTCATAGATGCCAGAATTATTGTGACCATGGAGGAGGATGGACCCAGTTTGATTGTCCTTCACAACAAATGAATCGGGTGAGAACATGATAGATGCATTGTTATCAAGACACAGTTTAGATATAGATATAATATTTCTAGATAACCTAGGAACATGAAGAACATGATTGAGTTGAAAAGAAGAAGAAGTAGTAAGAAGAGAAGTAGAACCAATATTGGAGATCGGGAGCCCAGAGCCATCGCTTATGAAGAGTTCATCTGTGCCATCATAAGGATTATGGAAAGAGAGGTTGCTGAGATCATGAGTAGCATGGTGAGTGGCACCGCTGTCGAGGAGCCAACTTGTGGAGGCAGGATTGTGGGAGGCAGTAGCGGCATGGGTAGAGTGGTTGGGGGGAGGTCGATTGGTAGTAGGGCGGGTGTTATTATATTGGGGTGGTGGTGGGACATTGGCATTGGGAAACTGATGTCGGAAATATTGACAATTGTAGAGAGAGTGACCCACCTCCCGACACCATTGACACTTGCCAAGATAGTTGTTGGTGCGGTTTTGAGTGTTGTTGGTATAGCGGTTGTTGGGGTTGGTGGGACGAGGGTTGTAAGTGGTATTGTTGTTGTTGGTGTATTGGCGGGGAGGGTTGGATGGGATTGGTTTGGTGGCAATATTGATGGTGGTAGGATATTGAGATGTGGTACGATTTTTTAGTGTGATGGTGAGTTCTCGATTAATAAGTTTCTCATGGAGTTCATCAAAGGTAATGGGTGTCTCACGGTTTTGAGCGGCGGAGATCACGGAGTCATATTGGGGGTCATTGATTTGATCAAGGATACGATCAATTATATCATCCGGATCAAGAGGACGACCCAGGGAGGCAAGTTGGTCGGTGCAATTTTTGATATCGTGCATAAACTCAGTGATTGTTCGGGTGCCTTTGGTAATATTGCGGAGGCGATCTTTGAGTTGTTTGAGGTGGCCTTTAGATGGGTTGGCATAGGTTTTGGTGAGGGTGAGCCAAGCTTCATTGGTGGTTTTGCAAAGAGATATTAAAGGGACTAGAGAGGGTGGGAGTGTACCGGAAAGCGCACCAAGAATTAGTTTGTCCTGTCGAAACCAAGTTTTGTGTGCCGGATTTCGAGAGACAGTGGTAGTGGCCGGTGTGGCTGGGGTGTCCCCGGAGGCGGCAACTGCAGGTGTTGTAGTTGTTAGGTTTTCCTCTGGTTGGGAAAGGGTTCCATCGAGGTATGGGTAAAGATCCAGTCCAAGAAAGGTTGCTTCTATTTGAGTTTTCCAAGGTATATAGTTTGTGGATGTGAGTTTAAGAATATGGGATAGGGAGATCATGATGAGGAGTTTTGATGGGTCATCGTGGTTGGGAACAAGTGAGAGGTCGGACGACGAAGCATCCATGGTGGCGGCGGTTGTAGGGTTGAGTTGGAGGGAGCCGGAGGTGGCAGTAAAGGGAGAGATCACGGATCTCAGGCTGATACCATATAAAGGTATGTATGAGAATATGTTTTAGGCATAAAACCTTCTGAATTATTATTGATCATACTACTAATATTTATACTAGAGATATGCTTGTGTATCAAGCAATAGAATCCTAATCGTAAAAGTATTCTAGTACAGAGAATTAAGGAAATAGAAAGAAGCTAGGATTAGGAAAGTAAACATAGAATAAGCTAGGTAACTTCCTCTTTATCTCTAACACGGCATATATGTGACCCTGAACTGGCCCGTGCTTACCCCGGTTCCGGTTGGTACAATCCGGTTCCGGTTAGGTACCGGTTCCGGTCCCCCCTTTAAAATTATTGAAAAACAAGAGATTTTCGGTCCGGTTCCGGTCTGGTTCGCCATTTATGTGAACCGTAACCGGCCCGCATGAATGGCGGTTCCGGTTACTCCGGTTCCGGTTTACTCCCCGGTTTGCTCCGGTTCTGAGCTTTTCTGGTCCGGTTTTCCGGTTCCGTTTGACCATCCCTAATTGGTTGGACCAGGTTAGATTTCGAATCTTGCATTATTATTTTTAGTTGATTTTTATTACACACATACTTAGAGAGTAATCACCCGTTTTAAAACAATATGAGCAAATACTCCCTCCGTCCTATTTGAAGCTTCACCATTTTGGTGATGACACGCAAATTAAAAAAATGGATGAGTGTAAGAAGAGTTGTGAGAGGGAAGATGTTAGTGAGTAACTGAGTATGACAAGTGGGGCTTACAATTTAAATATGTGAGAGGAGAAAGTTAGTGGGTATGACAAGTGGGTCCCATAATTTAAGTATGTGAGAGGAAGAAGCCAGTGGGTATGACAAGTGGGGCCTATATTTTTTACCATTTTAGGAAATGATGAACCTTTTAATGGGACACCCATTTGGGTTAAAGGTGAAGCTTGAAATGGGACGGAGGGGATATTTGTTTTAACTTTTGAGCGACCAATTGTTAAGTCATATATTTTCTTAAAATGATTTTTTTATATATATTTTTTATTAAATAGAGACCATTTGTTATACTCACAACAACTATCAACTATCAACTATTATTCCCTATCTCATTCTCTCTCATACTTCACTTTTCATATCACAACAACTATTCACTACTATTTTTTTTCATAATTCTTGTGCAAGCCCAGAATTTAGCATATTGTTATAGAACAGAGGCAGGGGCGGACACAAGGCTAATTAAAGAAGTGGTAGTAAACTGTCCTAATCAAATAATGTATACTCGTATGGTTTATTAAGTTGTTAGGACTTTTAGCTGAAGATTGTGGGCATGAGTCTCATATTATGCATTACTTTTTTCATACAAAGTTTTATAAAGTATTTGTTCACGCCTTATAAAATGCTCTGAGTCCGCCCCTTTTCCAGGGGAGTATCATTTATTTAATTTTCACAATCTTTAGATGATAATTTTGAGGGTGTGTATTTCTCACTACTTTCACCACCGTCCCAAAATATTTGTAGTTTATATGGCTGAAGTTTATCATAAAATATTTATAATTTTGTTATTAGTTAGACATCTTTGGCATTATTTGTCAAATATACTCTTATTTTTCATGTGTTTGTTATTGTAAAAATATCTAATTAACTAGGTACATGTTCCAAGGAAAAATTAGTCTATTAAACATGTATTAATTACTTTTTATAATATGTGTAAAAATTCTAAAACTATAATCCCTCTAAATGAGTCTTGGAACAAGAATTAAAAAACGATTGAAAAGTGATATGTTGTGAGTGTAGATAGTTGAGTGATAGAGAGAAAGTGGAGTAGAGATTAGTAAATAAATAGTTATTGTAAGTATGACAAATAAATCTCACTATTTAAAAATTATAAAAACATTTCGAAAATGAGATAATTAAAAAAAAAACATTTTTTATAAATTAGAGAGTGACAGAAGTATCACTTATTTTCGAACGGATAGAGTAGTAAATTAGCCAAGAAACAACTTTGGTTAAACCTCGTACTCCCTCCGGTCCAAAATAACTGTCGCTTTTGGAACAAAATTTTGGTCTAAAATAACTGTCGCTTTTGAGTTAAATGTCATTTTTACCCTTGCATTGTAACTTGTTATGGTTTATTAATTGTCATAGTAGACATTAATGTAGGAAAGATGCTTATTTAATAGGGGTATATTTGACACTTTTGTCATAAAATCATGATAATCAATGCATTTCTTAAAAATTGTGTAAATGTAAAAAAAGACAGTTATTTTGGAAAGATGAGAGTATTACAAAGCCAAAAAACCTAATTAACCATAGAAGAAGAATCCCACCTACTACCTAGGCACTTGTAGCCTAAGTTGTACTTGTAAAAGTTGTAACCCAATAAAAATAATGGGGATTAAGTCATCAAACTGAAAGTGTCGGGAGGTGGTGATATCGTCATTAAAGGAGAAGAACAGTGGCAAAAAAGTAAATTGACATGACTGAACTAAGTAAATGTTTGATGCGACCCACAAAAAAAGCTAGCCGTTGGAGGGAGCGGCTAAAAGGACCCGGCTCCCAACCTGTACGAAGCCAACCCCCACCCCAATTACTAAATTCAGGAAAACTAGCCGTTGGACTTTTGGGGCAATGCGTCCCTTCTGAATCTAATTGACACCTGACACTCTTTCTTTATTTTTTGTCTACCCAAATACCAAGATTCCTTCTCTCTCACACACATATTTTCATGCATTTGACACACAGATACACACTGTATTTCTCACAAATACATTTTTTTTTCTACTTATGCTTGCACTTCAAAAATTTATTGTTTTATATTATTCAGGCATTTTAAATGTTACTCCCTCCGTTTCAGAGTAAGAGTCTTACCCCTTATTTGCACGCTTATTAATAAATATTTGGAGTGATGTAAATGTTGTGAGTGTAAAGTAAAGTAGGAAAGAGAATGAGTGGGAGAGAATATTGAATTGATTGGTGTTGTGATTGTAAAAGTAAAATAGGAGAGAGAATGAGTAGGGTGAATAGTAAAGATTCTTTGTCATTTTAGGAATAGGACTCTTACTCTGAGACGTACCAAAATGAAAAATATGACTCTTACTCTGGGGCGAAGGGAGTAGTACTTAAGACCAATGGTTTCTTTGCTGAGCAATATGTGTGAGTGGGTAAAGAACCTTCCTTAGTGGAGATCCTGAGTTCGAATCCCATTGGGGAGGTAGGGAGAACCCTAAGTAACCCCATATGGGTTAGTTGTTAATAGGCAAGACAATAAATGGGCAATGCTTTAGATAAGACTAGGGCTGTTATACGAACCGAGCTGGCTCGGGCTCGGCTCGAGTGAGTTCGAAGTGTATCTCGAGTCGAGCTCGAAAAGATTGTCAATCTCGTTTTCTTATCGAGCCGACCGTGTTCGAGTCGTTTAGCTCGTTAAAAGCTTGAGACCGGCTCGATAAACTGATTAAACTTGAATTTTTACTTTCGAACAGCTCAAACTCGGCTCGTTAAGAACATATTTTTCTTAAAAAAACCTAAGCTCGAGCCCGGCTCGTTAAAACTTGAGTTCGATATCGACTCGAGTTGTTCGCGAGCAGCTCACAAAAGCTCGATCCGACTCAAGCTTGAACAAACAAGTGGGCTCGAACTCGAGCTCGATAAGTTTTAAAGGAGCTCGAGCTCGACACCCCAAAGCGTGACTCGGATTGGCTTGTTTACAGCCTTAGATAAGACTGTAATAGAATCAATAGGAGTTTGTAAACGATATTAGTACTTAAGAAATATTTCTCTCGGTTTTAAAATGATTTTTTCATAAAACTTTTGATTTTTTTTTAAGGATATGCATATTTTACTTTAGTTTATGTTATAAATAGAAAAAAATAATAATAAAAAATATCAACTGAAGATCAGTTTGAAACAAAGAAATTATTTTTATTTATAATTTTAAAGTTTTTATTATAAAAAAAATTAAATACTTTAATCTATTTCATTCACATTATACTTTTTAATGTACTGTCATAAGTTTACTTACAATAGTATCTATACACATACACGCTCCTGTACTATACACTCCAAAATACACACACTTTCTCTCTCACTCTCTCTGCCTCTCAAATACTCTCTGTCTGGAGCTTCACGTGCCCTATACAGCTCTCTCTCTCTCTCTCTCTCTCTCTCTAGTCTACTACAAAACCTACTTGGACCAGTTTATCCACTGTTGCTTTCACACACACACACACACACACTCTCACAACTGAAGAGAGAGAGAGAGAGAGAGAGAGCTCTCTTCTTCTTTCCACCATAGATCAGTCACAATAATCTTCTCAATAACACTGAAATGGATCCTCAGGTTCATCCTTTGAGCAATTTTTACAAATACCCATTTGAAATCCTCATGTTTTCAATCAAGAAATTGGCCTTTGATCATCACATTTTACACAAAAGCAACGAAATTCGGAAATTTCAGTCCTCCCCATTTGGCCAAACAAATCAATTTTCAAGAAAACCTCATCCTCTTCTTTACACACACTTGATATCATTATTATTATTATTATCCATTTTGCTACTGTTTTGTTCAATTTCCCCTGTTTCAAGCCGAGCTTCTTGGGACGGCATAATTGTCACTGATGCCGACTACCAAGCCCTTGAAGCCTTCAAACACTCTTTAATTGATCCCAAAGGCTTCTTGAAAAGCTGGAACGACAGCGGCTATGGAGCTTGCTCCGGCCGTTGGGTTGGAATCAAGTGTGCTCAAGGCCAAGTTATTATCATACAGCTCCCATGGAAAGGCTTAAGTGGCAGAATCACCCCCAAAATTGGCCAGTTTCAAGCTCTTAGAAAGCTCAGTCTCCATGACAATGTCATTGCCGGCTCAATTCCAATGGAATTGGGTTTCCTTCCCAATCTCAGGGGAGTTCAGTTGTTCAACAACCGCCTTTCCGGTTCCATTCCTCCTACATTGGGTTCTTGTTCTTTGCTTCAAACTCTTGACATTGCTAATAATTCTTTGGTTGGGATTATCCCTGACACTCTTGCTAATTGTTCCAGGCTTTTTAGGCTTAATGTTAGTTTCAATTCATTGTCTGGTTCAATTCCATTCCGGCTAACTCAATCCCATTCCCTCATTTATCTTGCCCTCCAAAACAACAATCTTTCTGGTTCCATTCCAGATTCTTGGGGTGGAAAGGATGAAACCCTTTTCCAATCATTGACTCTTGATCATAATCTCTTTACTGGAACCATTCCTCCTTCTCTTGGCAACTTAAATGAGCTCCAACAAATTTCTTTAAGCCATAACCAGATTAGTGGAGCCATACCAAATGAACTGGGGAACTTATCTAGGATTAGAACAATCGATTTTTCGTATAATTTCATCAATGGAAGCTTACCCATTAGTCTCTCAGGTTTATCCTCACTCCTGGCGTTGAATTTATCGCATAATAACCTAAGTGGAGAAATCCCAGTGTCTTTAGGTGATCTACCAAGTCTTACTTCCTTCAATGTGTCCTACAACAACCTATCCGGTTCAGTCCCTGTTCACCTTTCTCAAAAGTTCAATTCAAGTGCTTTTGTGGGTAATCTTCAACTTTGTGGTTATAGTCCTACAACCCCATGTCCAATTGCACCTTCTCCGGTTACACCTGTTGAGCCACCACCGGAGAAATCAAAAGGGGGAGGCAGAAAACTAAGCACCAAGTTGATTATTCTCATAGCAGCAGGGGCAGTACTAGTAGTGTTACTACTACTATGCTGCATTTTGCTCTGCTGCTTGCTGAGGAGAAAGTCTGCATCAAAACCAAAGGACAGGGAGGCGGCAGGAGGTGCGGCCGGTGGTGGTGCTGCTAGGGGCGGGAAGGGGGTCCCACCTACAGCTAGTGAAGTGGAGGCGGCAGGTGGGGAAGCAGGGGGGAAACTGGTACATTTTGATGGGCCTATGGTTTTTACAGCTGATGATCTTTTGTGTGCCACAGCTGAGATTATGGGGAAGAGTACTTATGGGACTGTTTATAAGGCGACGTTAGAAGATGGGAGTCAAGTTGCCGTTAAGAGGTTGCGAGAAAAGATAACGAAGAATCAAAGGGAGTTTGAATCTGAAGTGAATGTGATCGGGAAAATCAGGCACCCTAATCTTTTGGCTATGAGGGCTTATTACTTAGGTCCTAAAGGGGAGAAACTTCTTGTTTTCGATTACATGCCCAATGGAAGTCTTGCAACATTCCTCCATGGTAAACTATTATTATCCTCCACCCTTCCCTGGACCCCCCTTATAGTGATAGTGAGAGTTCTTGTAACACCAGACTGTGTTTTTTTTTTTTTTTACCGAGTACTAATAACAAATTATTTTTGAATTATGATTGCAGCTCGAGGACCTGAGACGCCAATCGATTGGCGAACAAGGATGAAAATTGCTAAAGGAATGTCGAGGGGCTTGTTCTACCTTCACAGTCACCAGAATATCATCCATGGAAACTTAACTTCGAGCAATGTTTTGCTTGATGAGAGCACCAATGCAAAGATTGCAGATTACGGTCTATCAAGGTTAATGACGGGTGCAGCTAATTCTAACGTGATTGCAACTGCAGGGGCGTTAGGTTACAGAGCACCGGAGTTGTCAAAACTCAAGAAAGCGAATACCAAGACGGATGTTTATAGCCTTGGTGTGATCATTTTGGAGCTCCTAACGGGGAAATCACCGGGAGAGGCAATGAATGGCACGGATTTGCCTCAATGGGTAGCCTCGATTGTGAAAGAGGAGTGGACTAATGAAGTGTTTGATTTGGAGTTGATGAAGGATGCGTCAGTTATAGGCGATGAGTTGTTGAATACCTTGAAACTGGCCTTGCATTGTGTTGATCCGTCTCCATCCGCTCGGCCGGAAGTTCAGCTTGTTCTTCAGCAACTGGAAGAGATTATACCGGAAACAGCCACAACTTCTGGTGACGAGGGTGGTGGTGGTGGTGCCGGACCTTCAACAAGTGAATGAAATTGGATGGCTAAGACATTATAGGGAGAAGAAGACAAGTGTAGTGTCCAATATTCTTTCATTCTTGGATTTGAGTGTCTGTAAATACTAATTTGTGTGTGCGGATTGTTTGAAGGTTTGTTATTTAGGATTTTCTAATACCTTCCCCATTTTGTGGAAGAAAGTTTAAGGTTTTGGTGCTCAAAGTGCAATTTTGTTAGTATATTTTATACTCGTATTGGTTAATTTAAAAAAACAGACTCTTAATATGGAACATTCAAAGAACGAATAGTGGACTACTCCCTCCCCTCCGGCCCCGTCCCAAAATGTTCTTTTTCATTTGTCACGTCTCATTGTCTCAAAAAATTGTTCTCATTTCTACAATTTAGGCTTGAAAATGCATGAAAAAAACATGACTAATGAAGCAAGTGGTCATATCCTAAAAAGTTTAAATAGTCAAATGCGAAGACGGATGGAGTATTAGCGTAGTAGAACGTTAAAAGAAAAATAAAATAAAAATGCTTTGGATATCAAGTGGATGTGTAGAAGTTGGTTTGTCAACGATTCTTGAAATTGTGCTTTACTTTTTTTACTTTTTTTAGATTGCTTGTACTCTATTTGTAAAATTAAACTAATCGCAACACTTAAGAACGGAAAGTGAGATGCTATGGAGGGGGTGTAACATGCTTGACTCCACAGAAAAAATCAATGAAAATTATAATCTACCCAAATTACACTATCCACACCTATTACCGTGTTTTGACTCTCCATCCAACCCCCTCTCCGTCCTTTTTCATTTATTCCTTCACTTCTCTCTCTTGACCCACTTGAATTCCCTTCCCTTCACGACCCTCCTCAGAGCTAAAATATTGATAAAGTCTAAGGTTTTATTTTAAAATCAATTAGCACCAAAATTGCATGGTTTGTTAATTTTTGATGTGGGATAATGTCTCTAACAAATATGTTTTCGTTCATGAAATTAAACATCTTTATGAGCGTTCTAAAAATACATTTCAAGCCAAAGGGTTTGTGACCAGCGCCATCTATCTTAAGTAAGTCTAAGTCTCTCCGTCGTAGAGGTCTTGGGTTCGATACCCCTGCCGGCTAGGATTGAATTAAGTGATTTAGGATTAAAAAAAAACATACATTTCAAGGATTATTCGTTTAGAGAGGTAAATGGTTAATGGTATACTTTTCTACTCATAGGTACGTAATTTAGGGTTTTAGTTAATGTGGTTTACCTAAATTTAAAGGGTAAATTTGGCACAGCATAATGTTTCATTAACTCATAAATATATCAAAGGGCAATATAGTCTATTAATAAATGTAGTGGATGAGAAAAAATGTAATAGTATTAGTCTCTCCCTTTTAATAATTCACTATAGAAAAACATCATGAAAATATATAAGAAAAGACATGAATACGTAATACAATGTATTACTGAAAAAAAATTCACAGATTTCCTCAATTAAACATAATAATATTGATTCCTAATTAATGATAGAAGGTGAAACAACAGTAGATTTTAAGAAAATACACCAGATCTGGATAAGGACTGAAACTCGGTGTATATTCAGTGTTTGGGCCTTAGGACCCAATCACTTAGCATTGGGCTAAATAGGCCTAGTCCAATGTAATTAGAGTTGAAATTGTTACTGCCGGAAAAAATAATGCACCGCTGCCTGCAATTTAGATAAGGGTTAATGACAATTTAGGGCCTGAACTCCAGGGGGTGCGTCTAAAAGAGCCTGGGTTTTTTTCCCAGCTAGATCAGGGCTCAATATCTAAATTTTTCGCCAGTTAAGGGCTTTTTGACGGAAATCGTTAGAAGAGTCAGTTAAGTGCCATGTGCCGAGCACGTGATACACGGATTGGATGGATTTGTAATGATATTAGTTAGTAAGAGTTTTAGTTAATTTTTTGAAACTTAGAGGGTTTAAAAATAAAATAAATATTTTTTTCTAAATAATCAAGTATATAATAAAATAAAATTATTAAAAAAAATCAAAATTATTAAACAAATTAATCTAATAGCTATATTAAATATAAAAGGATTTAGATTATTTTCTAAATAATAAATTTAAAATAGAGAAAATTATAAATAAATTTAAATTTTATTCTATGAACATAATAAATTACTTTTTACATTCACCAAATTTAAAACAACATAAAGTAATTATCATTATTTACAATGAAAAGCTTTTATTACTTTTTTATTAGTAAGACCACTCGAAATAGGACATCCCAAAATGGAAAGTTTTTATTACTTTTTTATTAGTAGGACCCACTTGTCATACTCACAACTTCTTTTCATTTATTATTCACAGTGTCGGACCAAGAATCCTATTTCGGATGGGACGGAGGGAGTATTATAGATACTTAATATTATTATACAACATTTAAAACAAATAAACTTATTAAAATAAAAAAAAATCCACATTCTTATTTAAAAGGATTAATAACATTTTTTTAGATTTTCATTAGAATAATTATATTAACCTAAAATCATTGATCAAAGTTCCTTCGTAGTAACGTCGAAAAAAGTATGAAAGTCATTTTGGGACGGAGGGAGTATAATATTCCTAGAAAAAAGTATGAAAGTCATTTTGGGACGGAGGGAGTATAATATTCCTACGAACCATCACCACACCCACCGCCGCCACCACCACCATTGACACCGCCATCTATGATGTAACGACCCCAAAATCCGTTTTATTTATTTTATAATTATTTTATATTTTTGAGAATTTTAATTTAAAATTATGTGTGCATTTTATGTGTTGCATCATATTTCATAATTTGCACATCTTATATGATTATTTGTGTTAGTTAAAGTGTTAGAAGTAATATTTGTTTTGGGGAGTTAGTAGTGTTAGTGGGAAATTATGAGGGCTTTATGGAAAATGTGAGTTGAGGGGTTTAATTGTAAGAATTGAAAGTAGAGGGACTTTAGGGGAATGAGTATAAAAGCACCATTTGCATCTTTCTTCCCCATCTCTCTCTGTCGACTCACCATTTCTTTACCAAGACAAACCCAATTTTGCTCCATTGTTGACTAAGGTAAAGTCTTGTTCTTGTTCATTTTCTTTTATTTTATTTACTACTCCATTTTCAAATCTAATTATATATAAATGTTCAGGGTGTTGAATAGATTCTTTCTACCGATCAATATTATTTTTCTTGACACTTTTTCCGGAAAAATAGGTAAGTTACTAATCCCCCTTTAAATGTTAAAATGGTCATAAACATGCTTTATATGCTTAATGTGTTGAAAAAAAGATGTTTTAGTATCTTTTTATATACTTGTAATTTTGGGACAGATGGAGTAGTAAAACTTGTTATTTGTGGGAAATGGGTATAGTAGTTTTGGTTTTGGGGGAGTATGAGATGATGCAACATTATATGCTTTATATGTTATACTCCTACTCATGGGACGGTAAAAATAATATTTTTAGTTAAATGTTAAATAAATGTATTATAAAATTATACTATTACTTATGGGACGGGGAAAGAAGTGAAAGTATCCTAAAGTGGGTATATTAGTATATTAAAAATTATAATGATACTTGTGAAACGGAGGGAGTAGTAATAATTTGTTGCATGTGGGAAATGTTAATACAAATGGGTATTGTAGTATTGCGAAAGTATAGTAATGTTGTTGTACCTAATAAAATGGATATAAACATGTTATATATGCCTAGTAGGTTGTGAAATAATGTTTTGGGTATGTTGTTATTATAAATGGTTTTGTTAGGTTCAAACGTGTCCTGTTTGACTTGATCTATCTATGATTCGATCATTCTATGTATATACTAGCTTAATGCTTCTGTTTTACTAGCTTTGAACAATTAACAATTTATTAAATGTATAAATTAGATAAGTTTCATATGATTGGTCATTCTACTGTAAGTATCATGTTAAGAGTAATTTCAATCCTAAATTCCTAAATTATTTATTTATTTGTGCTGAATTGCTGATTATATGCCTTGTTTGAGATTGTTGTTATGTGAATTTAACTCCCTCTGTATTCTAGTTGCAAAGTAAACATTGGGATATATTAATTACTACTACTTTTACTCAGTCTCCTTATAAGTTGTGCATAATTTATTGTCTGAGCAACAGATAACTGTGATCATTCATTAATTTCTTTATTTTCTTCATTTGCTTGAACTATATTTCAATTAATGTGTCATACTACTATTATTCTGCAAATGTTAAGTGTTACGAGTACAAGTAATTTTGGGTTGTGAAACGAAAGGAGTGAACTTTGGTTAAGTTTTGGTCTGCCAGGTGATGTGGGCGGCCGCCCAAAAAGGGCGTGCGGCCGCACATCTATCTGAAAGGTTTTACTCTTGGGACAGAGCATTTTGGGCGGCCGCACAGCCCTGTTTGGGCGACCGCCCAGTTGTCTGAAAAGTTTAGAGTTTTTCAAACTTAGGGATTTAGAGGTCAATCTTAGTCTAGTTTTTGGGGAGTGTCCTAAAGTACTTAGATGATTGTTGTGGATCACTAAAGTGGTGGAATTGGTTCCTTTGTGAACACAAGTGTTGTGAAATGTGAGTAATGGATTAAGTGAGCATTGTTGAACATTTTGTAATGTGTTGAATGGTTCATCTTCTTGATGTGTTTGGCATGGTTCCCTACATTGGAATCATTGTCCCTGATTGTTGTTTAAGCAAGTATTTCTATATGGTGCTTGCGTGTAAAGTCCAGCTGGTACTTTTGTGTGTGTTGGGCAGTGATAGGATTATAATGGTCTCCCGAGCCAAGTACATTATAAGGCTCCTATCATTGGTTTCCCATTTTTAACCCCCTTCCTTAGGCCAAAGGTTGGGCACTTTGGGTTATGACTTTGTGTCATTTTCCCCCCGTTGTTGTTGTTGTTGTTTGGTTCCGGAACCCGTTTCAGCTCTTCGATGCTGCTCAGTTGATGCCTCTCAGATGGCTATTGTTTGGTTTGAGAACCTTGGCTCAGTATCCACGTATGAGTGTTTATTTCCGTTTTATGTGTTGCATGATGAGTTGGTCGTTATTTCCAACCGGTATCGGACGGTTGGCAATAGGGAGCCTCTCATGTTATGTGCTATGTGTTATACGCTTATTTGTTAATATTGTTTCTTTATGTTTCTCATATTAGCATGTAATGTAGTTGCATTTTAGTAACTTACTGAGATTTATTCTCACCCCTTATTTGTTTACCGTTTTAGATAAGAAGAAGTCAAGGGAATAGGTCACAGCACAGGGAGGACGTTGGTAAAGAGATCTTTGGTAAGACTTTTGGGAAGTGATATGTATAAAGGATACATTATGTAAATGTAATACCTTTAGGGTAGTATACCCGTGACTCAGTTATTTGTATCATCTCTTTTGGTTGGTGTTCGTGTTTGTAAATTTTATAAGTAAAGTTTGTTATAGCCAAGTGGCTGAGTACTCATTTGAGAAAGTTTGTTTTGTGACTTAAAGTCATGTTTTGGTAACGGTTTGGTTGTGTGAACCTTTTTAAGAAAATATATTTCGAAAAATTTTCTTGAGTTGCTTTACGACGTCTTCCTCACGTGTCCCGGGCGTGGGGCCAAGTAGGACCACGGGTCAGGGCGCGACATATGAACACCACCGTCAACACACCAAAACCACCGCCACCACCTTCATTCTCCCACAACCACATCTTTAGAACTACAATCAAATTTCCAGCTCAATCTTAGAGGGGAAAAAAAATCAAAATTCCCAAAATCTGGGCTTCAATATCAGTCAGGACCTTAAATCTTAAAATCTAGGTTTTCAAATCTGGTTTTGTAAGAACCATATTATCTCGTTTTCAGAAATCAAAACTTAATTGAGATCTAGACCAGATATTCTTAAGATCTATGTCACCATTGTTGTTGTCGATTATCAACGGATCATCTTCTTCACAAACAAATCGTCATCTTCATGGCCGAATTTGGTCAGATCTAGACCAGGTATTCTTCTCGATGTCTCGATTCTGCTCGCACAAGAGAGACGAGAAATTGGCGAGGGTCCGATCGGTCGTCGATTGAAAGGGGAGGAGGGGGTGTGCGGCTTCAACAAATCTGGAGAAGGGGGTGTTGATGGATTGGGGTAGGGTTTGTTGATTTAGTGGTGGAGAGGGATTGGGTAGCACCGGAAGTTCGAGAGAGAGAGAGAGAGAGAGTTGGGAGTCGCAGGCAGTTGGGAGTCGCCGGCGTTGGGAGAGAGACGGGAAATTGGTGAGGTCGGTGTTGGGAGAAAACAAAGAGGAGGGGGGGGGGTGGTTGAGGAGTCTTTTATTTGTGTTTAAGCCGATTATTATTTTAGCCCCTTTAGTTTCACAATGTGCATTAGAACATTAGTTTGCATATAAAAATTACAAATCCATCCAATCCGTGTATCACGTGCCATGCACATGGCACTTAACTGACTTTTCTAATGATTTCCGTCAAAAAGCCCTTAACTGGCGAAAAATTTAGATATTAAGCCCTGATCTAGCGAGAAAAAAAAAAACCAGGCCCCTTTTAGACGCACCCCCTGGAGTTCAGGCCCTAAATTGTCATTAACCCTTTAGATAATGCCACATCCTTCATGTTCAGGATTAATTTAGATAATGACACTTTTTTTTTTCAATTTTTTTAAAGCAAACAACACATAATTGCACTAATAAAATTTAAGTAGACGATGTTCCACAAATGACGAAGGCTCGTACATAATGTAATAGAGGCTCGTCCGTAATGTGATAGTTGCAATCAAGACTTACAAATAAATTGCCTAACACATCTCGAATAATGATACCCAACCCGAACTAAACCTCCGATGAATGTTATTGGGAACCATAACCTGTGATGCCCAAATGCTTCTCCAAGTAAAACTTGGACACGGCTAAACACTGACCTTTAGTAAACCCCCTGAATGGTAAGAATTTTGACTTTGAAAACACAAGAAACTAATGCATTTGAGTCGGCAGTAAATGCGCAACCAAACATCTCAAGCATGGACCCAAGAATAAATATCAAAATCATTCTAAGACTCTCACAGAAGAGAGAAGACACAGGCTCCTAACAAAGGGGAGAAGACAAAGGCTCCCAACAAAGGGGAGAAGGCAAAGGCTCCCGACATAGGGGAGATAACATATAATAGACCGAGAAGTAAGCAACATGATTTATTCAATTGCTTAACAAGGGAAAACAGAAAAACTACAAATCTACTTCATCCATCGTCCATCTCCATTTCCATCGTTTTCGTCCTTTGTTTTCTGGTCGATTTCCGGTTAGTGTTTCTGAATCTCAAAAATTTAAACATTAATCATAACTCCAATGATTAATGTTTAAATTAAGAGATTTTTTTTTACTTTTCAATAATAATTAAATTGAATTAATTTCTAGATTTGTAGATTTTTTGTTTTGTCATGTTAGACTGTCGAATAAATCATGTTGCCTTATTTCTCGTTCCATTATATGTTATCTCCCCTTTGTTGGGAGTCTTTGCCTTCTCCCATTTGTTGGGAGCCGTTGTTTTCTCCCCTTTGTTGGGAGCCCCTGCCTTCTCTCCTCTGTGGGAGTTTTAGATTGATATTGTTATTTGTTCTGAGTGCAATGCTTGAGATGTTTGGTTGTGCATTTACTGCCAACTCAAATACGTCACTTTCATGTGTCTTCAAAGCCAAATTCTTACCGTTCGAGGGTTTCCTAAAGGCTAGTGTTGAGCTGTGTCCAAGTGGTGAAAATTTTACATTTGAAGCCTTAATGAGGCAAAATAATAATAATAATAATAATAATAATAATAATAATAATAATAATAATAATAATAATAATAATAATAATAACCCCCCCCCCCCCCCACTACCAAAGACAACCCCTCCCAAACATTTCAGACCCTAAATTGCAATTATCGCATTGCAATATTTGCAAGTTTTTTTGGTTAATACTTTCTTAATGCAGTATTGCAATGGGTTAATTTGAATATTTTCTGTGATATTTAACCTTTAATGATCTAACATCAAACCAACTAAAAAATCTAACATCCATAATCATAGCATAGGATTCTCAATTATTGGAATAACGATAGCTAGGCTACCAAAAAACATGTCTCACGATTGATAACAAAATCACACCTATCTATAATTATGAAAATAAACTAGCAGTGATGGTGTTGATGAAAATTGTGAAAATAAAATTGAATTTGATTGCTTTATTTAAGAAATAAATATGTTAAAATAAGTTTAATAGCATCAATTGCCTTATTTAAAAGCTTAACATAAGCCTTTAAAGCACATGTTAAAAAAAAAACTGAAAATTTAAATATATGTTTTCAAATAGATTTAGTCTTATAATAAATTAATTTTTCATATCAAGTAGTAATATATATAAGCAAGTAAAGCATATTTTTAATTTTCCTTTTTACAAATCCTCTACAATTCTTATTATGAACACTTATTTATTTTCAAGTTTCAATAAAAGTTCAAAACAAACTCACCAACTTTAATTCAACAGGTTTGAGCATTTCAACTACAAAAAATCACCTTAATTAAAACGTACCCAAACTTCTTTCCTAAATTGGAGAATTTTTTAAAAATGTATGGATTGATTCAAACTTGAGTACGATGATTATTACGTGTATGCTTTTGACATTTTTTTTTTTTTTTTCTGAATCTTAAGGTTTTCTAAATTAAACTTTTGACTCTATCATAGGATTTAGGATTTCATACAAAACTATCGAATGTCTTTCGTTATCACCACCAAGTGAGGTATCAAAATGGGGAGGGGAAAAAAAAAGTTGACAAATTCTTGTTTCTTTGTTTAGGTTAAAAAAAAAAAAAAAAAGAGGAGAGAGGAGGAATTTGGTTTAAGAACTTGGAGCTTACGCAGTTTAACTACACAAAAATTGGCTTTATGTTATAATAAAATGTAATAATAAAAGATGTATCTCATTTTCAAACTTTCAAATAAAATATTATAAAATGTAACTTATTGATTATAATATGTAACTTCAGAAGTATAAAAATTTTACTGCTCCGTGAAAAAGGCATCGTCCTACCTTTCTTTTTATGCATCAATTCCACACATTTTCCTCCAACAATAAATAATTAATGTTTTCTTCAACTTTTAGCTGTTGGTGGGGTTGCATCACCAAGTCAAACGAACTTACCAAAACTGGACCCTTTCGGTAAGTGTAATAATAATACTACTCCGTAATACATTTTTTTTCCCCAAGTCCACCCAAATCAGCTTCAAGAATCTCATTAAGCCTGAAACTATTTTCAGCTTCAAGAATTAAGAAAAATGTGATGTGTTGTGAGTGTAGATGGTTTGGTAGGAGAGAGAAAGTGAGGTAGAGAATAGTTAGTAGGTTATTGTTGTGAGTATGATATGTGGGGCCCACAAATAAAAAAGTGTAAAAATATTTCCTTTTTGGGTTTTGAAGTTTAAAATAAAACACCCAAAATGAAGATTTTTGAAGTTTAAAATGGGACAGAGGGAGAGGGAATATCTTCCTAAAATTTAAATTAGTTATAGATAATATTATTCAAAGACAGGTTCAAAATCTTATTAATCGATGCTAATTGTAGTGATATGTCAATAATTTGTTACTTTCAAGTTTCATCCCAACATTAGTATTATATTATGATTTTTTTGGCACTACAAAAAAATCTTATATTTTGCTTTTTTTTTTTGGACAAGCTAATTAAATTTGACAATAAAATTTAATTATATTTTTTTTACCTTCATGATATTTAAAAATAGTTATTAATAATTTAAAATGTGCTTAAATCAAAAGGTTTAAAGTGAATAGTTAATATTGTACTTTTTTTTTGAAACATCGACTTCAATTGCATTAATAACAAGAAAAGAGACGGCACTCCACAAAAGCCGGAGGCTCACCCCAAATATCTATAATAGATCCATTCATTGACTTACAACAATGACAATTTCGAATTAAATCTTGAAACATACAGATTCTACTCCAAGTAAAACTTGGAAACTGTCTCGATTCGGCATTTAAAAAAGCCTCCTTCCGATCATATTTGGCGTTGAGTACTTGACATGAAGAATCCGGGTTGACGAATAAACGTCCACCATACATTTCAAAATCCTCGAAACATCCTTGTATAGCAAGACCAATGGCATCATTATTGCTTTGAGATGATGTGAGATTCGTCATTGAAGATTGAATTGCAATTGTAGTGTACAAAAAACGAGAGGATATCTCCTGTGCCCCTCTATGTGCTCCTCCATGTGCCCCTTTAATCTGGACCGTTTACAATATCAACATAAACGGTCCAGATAAGAGGGGCATAGGGAGGGGCACATGGAGGGGCACAAGAGATCTGGACTCACAAAAAACAAACAAACAAACCAACAAAAACACAAATACACAAAACACAGGCTCTTAACGACGGAGAGGAATCAACGGCTCCCACAAAGGAGAGAAATCAACGGCTCTCACAAAGGAGAGGAATCAACGGCTCTCACAAATGAGAGAAATTTATTAAACATCAAATTTAAAAAAACATAAAAGCAAAATCTGAAATTATCCCTAATTTTGCATTTATTATTGTACATTTTATTTTATTTTTTATTTTTTTTTTGAACTCTACATTTCATTTTATCAAAATTCAACTAAGTTCGTCAAAAGCCAAAATGTGTGAAATTATGACAGGAAAGAAATTCAATTTATTAAGATATTACTTTCATCCCATGACAAGTATTATAAGAACAAAAGTATCTACTTAGATTGCAGACTTCTTTGCTCGCGTGAGAGATTTCTCGGAGTTGGATTTACGGTTGGATGGGTGCGGTCATGGAAGGAGACGAGCTGGACAAAGACAGAATTTTGTTTTTTGTTGATCATTATATTTTGATTTATTTGGTGAACTTATATAATAATTGAATAAAAGTTAAAAGAGGTATTATATTCATAAAATTTTAGTTATAAATAATATTAATTTCAAGATATGTACTATAACATGATAAAATTTAGAAATTTTATTAATTGATGTTAAATAAACATAGAATTAATGGTAGTGATATAACACTAAAGACGAAATAATTAATTTTATAATCCATCTTAAATTAGGATATGTCATGTATATATTAAACTATTCTTTAAGTTAAATTTAAAATTTAATTATTATAATGATTTTTCCTCAACTGTGGCTAATCTAAGTTTGATTTAATAAGGAGGAATTAATTTTCTAATCTAAAATTTATATGAAAAAATGATATTTTTTAGGATGTGCATAAATCACAAGGTTTAAAGTTAATGGTTAAAACTTCACATTTAATTTTATTTTTGTTTTGAACTCTACAGTTCATTATAACAAAATTCAACTATTTTCGCCAAAACAAAAAGTATAAAATTAGGAAGGGAAATAAATTCAGTCTATTAATTCTTTAAATTTCTCTAAACCTTCTTTAAGAACAATAGTTAAAAATAACTTAAATATGGTATGCTCTGGAGCATTTTATGAACACATGGAACGTTATTAAAGAAAATAGGAGATTTCAATTTTGTATAGGAAATGAATTGTTGTTAGCGTATTTTAGTATATTAGATTTTCATTATAGCTTTTAATGTATAAAGTTGTATTAAAAAGCCATTCTACTTATAGGAGTATTATATACTCCTATAAGTTAATAAAACTAATAAATTATTAAATTAAATGTTGATACAATTAATAAAACCCCATATAATGAAAGATAATTTTTTTTTAGTAAAGTTTTTAAGCATTATCATAGTTATAGGGTTGCATTTGAGTATAGTGCGGCTATGATTAAATGTGTATTTATGCATACCTATGAAGAGAATATAACAAGCAGTGCAGCATATGAGTGTTTTTTTTTTGTTTTTAGCAAAAATCACAATGTCTCTTATATCTTATAATAGGAAAAAAAAAATGAAAAATTAGATGAAAGGAAACAAAAAAAGGTTACCCTATTTTCTATCTATCTTTTTTTTTTTTTTTTTTTTTTTTTAACATAATGGACATATAGTGGAAAAACCATGACCAAAAGAATTCTTTTGTCAAATTCATTTTTATATAAGAATTGCTTTAAGACAATGACGATTATGCATATTAGTCGAAATAAAAACCCTGAATAACCATGAAGGCGTTTATAAAATTATAATTTATTGATTCTTATCTTCATTTTTATTATATAATTATTTAGTTTTACTATGCCCGTCAAGTATCGACGGGTTACTCACTAGTAAATAATTAATGTTTTCTTCAACTTTTAGCTGTTGGTGGGGTTGCATCACCAAGTCAAACGAACTTACCAAAACTGGACCCTTTCGGTAAGTGTAATAATAATACTACTCCGTAATACATTTTTTTTCCCCAAGTCCACCCAAATCAGCTTCAAGAATCTCATTAAGCCTGAAACTATTTTCAGCATAATAGTTATAAATCCCGTCCCGTGCCGGTTCGTACCGGCCGGTACGTCCCGTCCCAGTCGAAAACCGGTGCGGTACAGGTATAATTCCGTCTCAGTTTCTGTACTGCCCTGAACCGCCACGTACAGTCCAAACCGGACCGTACCAGACCGAACCGGCCGAGATGGTTGTCCCGGTCGGTACGCGAAAAGAAAGACTTTTAAATAAATTTTTAATTGTCGGACCTAATAAAAATATATTCAAACTTGAGGTTTTTTTTATATAAAAAAAAACTATGCCCTAGATTTATACATCACGATTAATCAACATCCATTCACTGCAATAGAACTTTCAAGGTCATTAAGTCGCTAAACATGAACAAAGCAGCCTGTGTAGTCAAAGAAATTGAAGCTGCAGATCAGTAATTTGTAAGCAATCTAGACTAAACTTATGCTAGTATTGGTATAGTTTGATGATAAAATACAAGCTTCTGTATTTTTATTTTTTTTGAACATATGTTATATTTATAATTATCTTAAAAATTACTAAAAAGTGCGGTAAATCCGGTATGGTACACCGGCACATTCCGGTACCGGTACGTCCCGTCCCAATAGCAAAACCGGTACGCTGTCCGGAACGGTATTTATAACTATGATTTTCTGATTGAATTATTCAAGTCACCCGATAAAATAATGTCACTTTTTTTTTTTTTACATAAATGAAGAGAAGAGGAGATTCGAGTGACACACTATTCTGTGTTGAGGTGGCTGAGTTCCTATTAAAATGAAGAATAATACTAGAGGCACAAAAAAGTCATAAAATCTTGCTTACAAAATTTTAGGTGTAATGATTTTATTGGTGTTTTTAATTAGAGTGTAGCTGGTCCACTATCAATGCAACTAATAAAATATCGCCAACTCATTGTGTAAGCAAGATTTTGTGACCTTGTTTTGTGCCCCTAGCATTGCTCTAAAATGAATTTCTTTTACATTAAAAAGACAATTGTAGCTCAACTATTATTCATGGACAGGCTACCAAACTCGGACATAATTATGCTTAATTATGTCACGAGTTAGATTCAGCTCTAACAGAATTGTTGTTACGATCAATCAAATCATAATCTACTGCAATAGCAATATTCTTCACCTAATCAAACAGGACTTTCTTCACACTAGATCCTTCAAAAACGACCACATTTCACATTCAACCTAAACCACTTCTCTTTCCGACTTCTGTAATAAACGATTCATTTTTCGTTTTGCTCGGTTTCAAATTCAGTATCGCGTTTTAAAGTTAAAAAATATTTTTAGTGTAATTTTATCATGACAAAAACTTGTATGAGAACATCATGACGCGTCTCATATTAGAGACGGGTCATTTTTGACCCAAGACCCACAGACCCCAAAAAAAAATGGTTTTTTTTTTTGGTTTGTCAAAAGTAACAGTTACTATAACTAAATGTAAAAAACGTGTTACTTGTATGTAACAGTTTGTATACATAAAAGTAATACATATATACAGAAAAGTAACATTGTTTTTTTTTTTTTTTTTTTGTTTTTTTTATGTTTTCTTCATTTGCCAAAAGTAATACTTATTACAACTAAAATGTAACGAACGTGTTACTTATATGTAACAATGTTTATACATAATTGTAACACATATGTATAGAAAAAGTAATAATTCAACCATTTACATTTTTAGAGCTAAAAACACTTGATTAGTATTACATGTAAAAGTATTACATTATCTATAGAAATATGTTATAATTTCTTTTATGAAAGTGTTACATTTACTTATACAAACAATTACATTCATGTGTATGAGTTGTTACTTTTCAAATGTTACTTTCTTTCATAAAAGTAAATCAAAATACACAATATTTTACATTTTTGCAAAAGCACTATTACATTTCAGTATAAATGATAATTACATTTAGATATTGTTTGAGTTACACGTAATTATAGTTACTATTACATTTGAAAAAATGGGTAAAACGAGCTTTTGTTTTTGTAAAACAGGTGTTACGTTTACTTATGAACAATGTTACTTTATATGTATACAGTCATTACATTAAGTTATGGTAACCATTACTTTTGGTTAAACGACGGGAAAAAAATTGTTTTTTTTTTTTGCCAATGGGTGGTTGCCACGTGGCATCTTATGCCCCATGGATCATGAATCCGGTTCAATGGGTCGGGTGGGTCAAAATAGACAAAGACTCATGTGAGAACAAGGGGATCCGTCTCATGGGTGAGACGGGTCGGATCCTTGCCCATGACCCGGTCCATGAACAAGTTCCAAGGCCCATGGGGCATAACCCGCCACATGGCACCCTTTCATAGGTTCTTTTTTTTTTTTTTTGCTGCTGCTGCTCCAGGACTCATGGGCGACCCTGCCACGTGGCAGTCTCTCATAGGCCCGAAAAAAAAAAGTAAAAAAATTTTTTTTTTTTTTTTTTTTTTTAAATTTTTATATTTTCATTTTTGGTTTTTGAAAAGTAATAGTTACTATAACTAAAAGTAACAAACGTGTTACTTATATGTAATAGTTTGTATACAGAAAAGTAACAGCGTTTTTTTCTATGTTTTTTTCGTTTGCCAAAAGTAATACTTATTTACAACTAAAATGTAACGAACGTGTTTCTTATATGTAATAGTGTTTATACATAATTTGTAATACATATGTATAGAAAAGCAATATTATATCTATATGTTTTCATAAGTTACAATGGGGTTCAATTTATCATGATACATGTAAAAGTATTACATTATCTATAGAAAATCTGTTACAATTTTCATCTATCAAAGTGTTACATTTACTTGTATAAACAATTACATTCATATACATAAGTTATTATTTTTCAAATGTTACTTTTTCCTAAAAAATAAAATCAAAATACACAATATTTTACATTTTTGCAAAAGCACTATTATATTTCAGTATAAATTATAATTACATTTAGATATTGTTTGGGTTACATGTAATTATAGTTAGTATTACATTCGAAAAAATGGGTAAAAACGAGCTTATGTTTTTTTAAAACAGGTATTACGTTTACTTATGAACAATGTTACTTTATATGTATACAGTCATTACTTTAAGAGATGGTAACTATTACTTTTGGTAAACCACTGAAAAGCCGAAAAAAAAGATATAAAAACTGGAAAAAAAAAAAAAAAAAAAAGAAAGAAAAAAAAAATTCCTGCCACGTGGCGGGTCATGCCCATGGGTCAGGATCTGACCCGTCTCACCCATGAGACGGATCCCCTTGTTCTCATGGGAGACCACCTCGTCAAAATATCCATCTCATAGAAATGACGGATATAGGTGTTTTCATGGGAGACTAGCTCTTTTATCATTGTAGACTGACAATTATTTTAGGACACAGGACAAAAGGGGTATTTGACTGTGATATCATCAGTTTCAACAAAGTTTATTTTGTGCAGAATCCTACTCCGAGAAGTTTAGCCTTTAATCTAGAACTAATGACCAAAAATCAAGGCTTCCACCCTGTAAAGTATATGCTTAACCTTAACATCATAATCCCTACCATGATAGTAATTAACCTTGTCAAAAAAATAAATAAAACATAAAACATCATAACATGAAAATATTTGACGATGTACCTTTAATATCATCATCTATGTTTGAGAACATGGAGACTTTTAAGGCGTGTATAGAATGATCTCATGGGAAAAGCCGCGAAAAGGGGTCATCGAAAATGATGGGATGTGCAAATTATCTCAAGAAACCTAGTCTTGGCCTTCTCAAGATGTTTCGTTTTAGATTATCATCTAGGAGTATGTTAGAAATTATATTCAAGCTCAATCAGTTTACTTTACACAAAGTTCAATACGAGCAAGTCAAACCAGAGACCAATCTAACATGGGTTCGAACCCTTGTCTTCTGATTGCATAGCAGTCTAAATGATGGCAATTGAATTTCATTTTGAGGGGTTGAATTGTCTTTCCACACCCCCAACTGGATAGCCTCCACAAACAGAGGCCATTCATGACATGGATGTCCTCTGTTTCAGCCAGTTAAGCTTAACGGGTTGAAACGAGTCGGGTCGACCCGTTAAGCTTAACGGGTTGAGGCCGGTAACCCGTTTCAACCCGTTAACTTAAATGGGTTCGGTTGTTCGGCTTAATGGGTAATGGGTCAAAATTACCCGGCCTAATCCACGTTTACAGGATAATAGATTTGGACCCTTTAGACATCTAGACTGCAATGTAATTAGTCGAAAAAAGAAATACTCGATCCAACGTAACTATAGTGGTCTCAAAAACTCCAGCCTAGAAAAATATTGACTTTGATCAAGTCATGGATTAAAAGGTTGAAATGTGAAATAGAGACATCAAGATACATGCAGAACATAGATACTAAAAGTAGTCATTTGTACATATTTTTTATACTAAGCCAAGTCACAAGAGTCATGAATTAAACCTTTATTAATTATTAAACAAATTAAAAAATAGTTAATCTTTGTTGAAATTGTCTTATAATGGAGACTTGTGAAACAAGCATAGATGAAATTGGTCACCTTGATAGGCCAGTGGGTGCACCAACTCTGTTTATGTTTCAAATTGGTTAACCATGCAATCTGACCATCACCCTATTTCAAAACCTAATCCGCCAACCTCAAACCACCCTCTCTATCTCATTCTTTGGCTATAAAACCAACTCTAATCTCTCCTTCTTTCACAAGCAATCTCTACCATTAATCTCCAATATTTACACTCTCTCAAACCCGATAAGTGGAGCAACAATGGAGTCCTTCAATGGCATTGCCAAGCTCTCGTGCTCTTTCTTCGCCTTAAGCTTGTTGCTTCTCTTAGCAAATGCAGCGTTTTCTGAAGCTGTAAAAACTCACTACCACGACTTTGTGGTAATGTCCTTGGTTTTCCTATGTTCTTTTTACAGTTTTGCCATTGTTCCAGATCAGGTACTAATGAATTGGCTTGAAACAGGTCCAAGCGACACCAGTGAAGAGGCTGTGCAAAACCCACAACACTATCACGGTCAACGGGCAGTTTCCCGGACCGACTTTGGAAGTCAACAACGGCGACACCCTAGTGGTCAAAGTTACCAACAAAGCTAGATATAATGTCACAATTCACTGGTAAATTATTCAACAGCCAAACAGAGTGCTAGATGGTTTTATAGCTGGTATTGTATTCTCACTACTTGCGTACTCTTTTTCAGGCATGGTGTTCGACAAATGAGGACGGCTTGGGCAGATGGGCCTGAATTCATCACTCAGTGCCCGATCAGACCAGGAGGCAGCTACACTTATCGGTTCACAATTAGTGGGCAGGAAGGAACACTTTGGTGGCATGCTCATAGCTCATGGATGAGAGCTACTGTTTATGGAGCTCTCATCATTCACCCAAGAGAAGGAGAATCCTATCCATTCACTAAGCCTAAGCGCGAAACACCACTTCTTCTAGGTTCGTACCCCCCCCCCCCCCCCGCCTCACTACACGACACTATTTGCTGTGATATATTCTAGTTTTTGTAATTAATTCTAAATCCTACTTAGTAATTAGCAATTCAAAATATCTTTTCTTTAACACGAGAAATAGAATATTGTGAAATCAGCATACCTTAAACAGCAGTATGATGATGTTCAGGTGAATGGTGGGATGCAAACCCCATGGATGTGATCAGGGAAGCCATGAGAACAGGAGCAGCTCCAAATGTCTCTGATGCATATACAGTCAATGGTCAACCTGGTGATCTCTATAACTGCTCCAGCAAAGGTCTGCAGAATCTGCACTTCCACCATATAATCATTACGTCCCCTGTTTTTTTTAAAAAAAATCTTTAGTGTCAATAAACTGATCTGCTGTCTTTATATTAACGTAGGGACCGTAATAGTTCCGGTAAACTCCGGCGAGACCAACCTCATCCGTGTCATCAACTCTGCGCTAAACCAGCAGCTGTTCTTCAAAATAGCCAATCACAAAATGACAGTTGTCGGAGCTGATGCCACGTATGTCAAACCCTTCACCACCTCTGTCCTCATGCTGGGACCCGGTCAAACCACGGACGTACTCGTCACTGCTGACCAGCCACCAGCAAGATACTACATAGCAGCACGTGCCTATGCCAGTGCTCAAGGTGCACCTTTCGACAATACAACAACTACAGCCATTCTCGAATACAAGACTGCCCTTTGTTCAACGTGCAACTCTACCAAACCTGTTCTCCCTACTCTACCTGCCTTTAACGACACTGCCACTGCTACAGCCTTCACTACCAGCTTTAGAAGTCGTACAAAAGCTGAAGTCCCGACTGAAATTGATGAGAACTTGTTCATCACAGCTGGCCTTGGAATCAATCAGTGTCCGCCAGGTGTCAGGTCACGCAACTGTCAAGGTCCAAATGGGACCCGATTCACTGCCAGTATGAACAACGTATCCTTTGTACTCCCATCCAACTTCTCCTTGCTTCAAGCACATCAGCAAGGTATACCTGGGGTTTTCAGCACCGACTTTCCAGCAGCTCCACCTGTGAAGTTTGATTACACGGGTAATGTAAGCCAATCACTCTGGCAACCAATCAGAGGGACGAAAGTGTACAAGTTGAAATATGGAGCCAGAGTGCAGATAGTGTTACAAGGTACAAGTATCTTCACAGCTGAGAACCACCCGATTCATCTTCACGGATATGATTTCTACATCATTGCGGAAGGATTCGGGAACTTCAACCCCAGAACAGACACAGCTAAGTTCAACCTTGTTGACCCACCTCTTCGAAACACAGCAAGTTTACCTGTCAAAGGATGGACGGTAATTAGATTTGTCGCTGATAATCCAGGTATGAATTAACATTTCTGTTCATGTTCATCCAATTTATTGAAACCCAACAATATATTTAAATATCTGCTTTTATTTATTGGGACAAATGCAGGAGTCTGGATTATGCACTGCCACTTGGATGTTCACATCGGATGGGGATTGGCCATGGCATTCCTTGTTGAAAATGGAGATGGGGTTTTGCAGACCTTAGAGCACCCACCAGAAGATCTGCCTGTGTGTTGATAGCGCGCCAACATCTTTCTTGATTTCCAGTGTTCCTAAATGCCTCTAAGAGGGAAACTATTTTTCTGATCTTAGGATGCGAGTTCAATATTGTTTTGCCCCACATTGGGGCTAGCTCTTTGTTTTGTTTTGTCATATTGTTATTTTTTGATAGATAAGCTCCATCAGTAGATGGTAGAACCATACATCGTGTTTCTTTGTTATAACTCCATAGAGCCAATGAAAAGAACATTATTTCTTGGTAAATTATATTTCAGTATTTTTAACTTTTCATGGAAGTTGTGTGACCAATCAAGTTGACCACCAAAAATAAAGTGAGACTATATTTCCACGACACAGGGAGTAGTTGTCTGTTTCTGATCAAGCAAGCAATTTAATCGTCAGAATTTAAAGGAATCTGAGCAAAGTAGACGGGATTACTAAACCTTATCTTGCATCTAAGTTGTATTTGAGATCTCCCATTGCATCATCTCTCTCTCTCTCTCTCTCTCTCTCTCTATCCTTCTTTGTCATTAACCTCTGAAAGCGTAATCCATGAGCTCTTTGAATCATATAATAGCCTGGGGATCTCAATATAGCTTGTAGACCATACAACTAAATACAAAATGCATGAATGTACATAGTTAACAACATTGCCTACCAAATAAAACACAGAACACACGGGCACACATAGGACCAACAATATCGAGAATTCATACTTCATATTTATTCCAGAACGGTCTCTCAACTTGAATATCCAGTAGCATCACGGACAATGCAAAAGGGATTTGACTTTGCTCAGACCACAGAAACAGTTTATACACAAGAATGAATGAATATAAGTCTCAATGTTCAAAAGCTAGGATGATTGCAAAGGAGACCAAGTTGCCCTGTCAAGAAGGCAATCAGCATGAGAACCTCATGCAATTTGAACATAAAATAAATGGGATTACCAAGCCTCGTCTTTAATTTGTAGTGCATTTATCTTAGTTACTTAGAATCGGCCTCTAGTTAGTTTACTGCGTGCTAGTTAAGGCTACTTAAAGAGGTAAAATGAGATTTCATTTCATATTACTTGCCCAAATATGGACAGGTATTATTTGAATGCATAGTAAACAGAAAATTCATGCATAATTTTGCAAAACTTTCTATGTTGAGTTGACTTGAAACAAATGGATCAAAAACAACATGGAAGGCTTTTAAACATGAGTTCATTGATGACAACATCCGATTGCTTATCATCTGCCATTGAATGGGAATTGCAAAAAAATAAAAATAAAAAAAAAAATCAAGCTTAATCCTGAGGCTGGCAAAAGAACCCATCTCGTTTAAGATATCATAAGAAAGTGCAATAATAAATCACTCACCAGGCTCCTTTGATTCAGGCTTTTGCATAATTGCAATGTGTAAAGTGTTTAGCATCTTATATTGGAACTTGAACTTGAACTTGCAAAAGGTACCTTGTTTGGCAGCATATTCCTCTTGAAGATGATGCTTGCAGCAATGATTCCTTTACGAACAAATTTACATTTTCGCCAATTTAATCACTAGGGTTCAAATTTGATTATCTCGCTCTAAATTCTTCACGACTGAGAACTGCAAAGTCGGAAATAGGATCGAAAGGAATCAATCGACAAGAAGGAAAAGCACTACAAAGTCTACCATCAGTGTTAAAAATAAACATTCTTGTCGAATCTATATTGTTGGATTTGTTAACCTGCACTACAAATAAAAACAATTTTCTTCCATTGTGTACTACCGTTGCAGTACATTCATAAGTACATCCCTTTTTCATTTACACGATTATCTAGTACTGGTGGTAGACCGGGACCACAGATATTCCAAACCTCATCAGTGGGAGAACTGACATAAGTTTTTCCTAGTAGTATTATAAATATAAGTTGTTATACACACAATATTTTAAAGGTGAATGCTGGGTAGATTACAGAGAGATAAATTTTCTTGAATTCCATAAATTCTTTGCAACACTTGCATTTTCATGCATGCATAAATCTTGGTATTGGTAACCCAAACTGGTGTTAGTTTTTTAAAAGTATCCATCATACACCACCACTGCCTTCCTAAGCCCTCTTGAACACACCACTACACCTCACAACATATCAAACGCAGGGTCGACGACATGGGAAACAAGATTTCACAATGTTTTAGTCGCTTGAAACATTTGAAATCATAGTAAAATGAAATGAGCCTCAACATTCAGAAGCATGTACCTAAGTTGCCTGATCGAGAAGGGTATGAGCCAACCTGTATGATCATGATTTGGACCAAACAGAATAAGGAATTATTGGACCTCTTCGTTAAATTGGGAATAAGGCAAGGCTGATTTCATTCAGTTGAAACAAAAATGACAAGAAAAATGAAACAAACTTGAAACACAGATTCCTGATTAATCAGAAGGCTCCTACTAGTTATCACTTGAAAATAACTTTAGGTAGTGCCTAATGAAAGGAAAACTAGAGTTACAATGACATAATAATCATACTACTTCCGTCTCAAACAAAATGTCATGCTTTAATTTATATAATTAACTTGATTAGTATTTTACCAAAATTTTATGAAAGTTTAACGATCTTCATGAAATTACAATCATTTTTACAAATAAACTATTAAAAAAAAAAATCAAACAACCATTACGAATAATATTAAAAATTTCTACAATTTCATAAGGATCATTAAAGTCCATCAAATTTTGGTCAATTATCATTTAACTTGGCCAGGAAAATCAAAGTTCACATTTATTTTGGGGACAACTGAATTTTGGGACGGGGGAGTGACAAATTCACCTATTTTGAATTTGATGTATGATTTAATGAATGAATAATCAATAGAAAAAATTATGCTTATACGCCTGCCCAAACGAAACATTTACCAACCAAAACAATTAAACAAATCGAAAATGACGTAGGTTTATAAGCCGATAGCATAAAGAAAGAAGTTATTGAACTCTCAGTGTACAGTAAAAACCCTAATTATACACACAATACCCTTGCAAATATTAAAAATAACGATATGGATGATACCTTCTATGAAATACCGGAGATCCAATTAAGAGAGGAAGGAAAGGGAATCCGCGAGCAGGGGCGACTGTGATTTGAATTAATGGGCCTCTAAAGTCTAAACTAATAGAGGGCGCCAGTGAAGCCCGCTAGGTGAATGGGGTTTAATTTTGAAAATACCGACTAACTTCTATCTCATTCGAAATAAGACAAATTTTCATTTTGGTAATCGCAACTGAAATAAGACATCTTAAACTATAATTTTTTTTATTACTTCTTTATTAATATGACGACTCATTTGTCATACTCTCAACAACTTTTCATTTAATATTCACTATCCTCTTTCTCTCTCCTCCATACTCACAACACCTACTTTTTAAACAACTTTTTATAAAAAGGTATTAATATTCTGTAATCTTTATATCGGGACCAAAATCATATTTCGAGTGAAACTGGAGGAGTACTATTTAAAAAACAAACAATTATATTTTATTTGTTTATTGCTTGTACAATTTTAAAAGTATAATAAAACGATTTTACAAAATTACTTGTTTCGGCCCAACTGAAACCGCGTACTTTGGGTTAGGTATTGAGATTAATTAACGGTGTGGGTTCGAGATGGGTTTGGCGTTTTCCAAACCCGCTCCCACTCAAAAGTGTCAAAACTCGAACCTACAACGTCCTGGTTGTTAGAGGTTTACAAAAGAAGAGAACAATTACAGAATATTTGAAATAGAAATACAAAATTGGAAATACAAAAATATAATAGTAGTTGTTGTTGCACGAACCCAATGTTAGTCGTTGTCTCCTTAGGACTTATTCGTCCCCTCACCGAGTGTGTTTGAGTTTGTTGGAACGCTAGTCTCCCAAGATAGAACATGCGGACCGGGGGCGCTTTGCACCGAAGTTTCTCGGCGAAGGGAAGTGTGCTTGGACTGTATCACCTCTTCTAAATATGCAAGGAAGCCAAAGAATACGAAGAACAATATAATATATAGCCGCAAGGAATCAAAACCGAAACTGCTCATTAAGAAAGAAATAATGGGCAATTTTCATTTAAAATTGTTACTGATAATATTTGTATCAATAGCGAATTTTAGTTTTTATTTAAATAATTAGATTAACTTATAACTATTGCCCAAAATTTCTTCACAAACAATAAAAAAATAAAAACTTTAAACTTGTACATGAAAGTAATATTATGGTAATATATTATATATTACCATAATATTACCTACTATAAGAATAAGAAGGCTAAACTCATACTCTCTCCATCCCACCTCACTTTAAACTTATTTCTATTTTGGTCTGTCCCACTTCACTTTAGACTCCCTAAAATGGTAAACTTTTTATACTTTTATATTCAATTTACCTCACTCACTCATTCTCTCTCTTTATTTTTCACCACACAATTCATTCAACCAACCTACTATTAACTACACTCATTCTCTCTCTTCATTTTCTACCATACATATTCTTTATTTTATTCTTTTTACTTAGTTATTGTGCCTACCTCCTTTTAGGTCTCAAGTGAGGTGGGACGGAGGGAGTACTTGTGAACACTGAGCTTTTAGTTATTTTATAATGTGATCCTTAAAGATTTTATTTTTGGAAATTTAATCATTGAACTTTTAGTTTATTTTAAATATGCTCACTCCTAAAAACTCGTATTAAAAAAAAACAGTCATAAAAACCCACTTGACTAGCACCAGTTTAATTTATAACATTGAGTTAGATTTTTGGAACCCATTTAACCAACACTACGGCCACAACCACCAATGCAAATAATTTGAAAACAAATGAAACTCGACGTCAACATAAAAACAAAAAACCAAAAACAAGTTTGAGAGGAAACCTAGATATGAAATCAAATCAAATCAACATGTAACAAAATCTCAAAAATCAATGGAACGTTGGATCCAAAGAAAACGAAGGGATGGTGGAGCTCGAGCGGCTCCGGGAAAGGAGAGAATTTGGTGCAACGATCCGAGCTCGAAAATCTAGTGTGCTACATACGCATCACACATTATGCACCGAACATAAGCATTTTGGGTTCACGTTACTTCCTCGAAGTCGCTCAAAAGTGGATAATGTTGGTTCCCAGAGGTAATGGGCGAGAACTTATTTATTACATTAAAATCCATATTTATCTAATGTGGGATGAGGATATCTCAAACCCTGACACTCAAATCATTGTCGTCTCCAGCAAGACCCAATCGATTACAAAGATCATGCCACCGTGAGATCTCTAATGCCTTAATATCGGGGTTCCGCTCTGTTGCTATTTCTTACTATCTGAACCCGAAAATCAGTCCCGTTATATAATCACCACGCACTAGACCTTGAGCACCAGCATCTTTGGTCTAATTGGCTTCCTAAAGGCCAACCAAAAGTCTATGAATGATGTTGATGCCCAGAGGTAATGGGTGGTGACGTATTTATCACAATCAAATTTCACAATTTTCTGATGTAGGATGAGGAGATATAACATGGGGCAGCGTCTCGAAATTAAGGGAGAGTAGAGGAAGGTGGCGTGAAATCTACATGTGGTTTTCACACCTGTTACAGGGAAGGGGAGAGGGAAATGGCGGAGAAGAGGGGGAAGATAATAGTACATAAGATGGCGGGAGTCAAATGGCAGGGTTATAAGGTCGACGGTGTCATGATTAAGCGCAGTCGATACTGACGTGTTAGACGTCATTGTGGTGGACTACGACACGATGGTCGCGACGCGGTGGTGGCAGAATGGTAGACAATGGTGGCAGACAATAGTTGTGGAATAGAATAATACTAGGGGCACAAAAAAGTCACAAAATCTTGCTTACAAAATCTTAGGTGTAATGATTTTATTGTTGCTTTTAATTAGAGTGTGGCGAGTCCATTATCAATGCAACCAATAAAATATCGCCACCTCATGTTGTGAGCATGATTTTGTGTCCTTATTTTGTGCCCTTAGCATTGCTCTGTGGGATATGATGGGGACGATGGGAAAAGGGTGACACATACAATTAAAGAAGGGTTTTCAGTAATGTGGGGGGTTTGTATTATCTCTCAATATTTTAGATGTACAACCTAGTAATTGTTTCCTATTAATTATTGAATGATTTATATCGAGTGTAACAAGAGTTACTCACATGAAGACATGTAACTAATTTTATTATATTTTTGGCGAAATAAGTAACAGAGTGATGACATTTAACTTGTGTAAAAGTTCAGTGATTAATTTTTTTAAGAAAAATATTTTTTAGTGAAGGCATTGAAAATTGACAAAAAGGTAAGTGACTAAATTATTATTTTTCTACCCACCATAATAAATACTCCCTTCGTCCCAGAAAGATGACTCACTTTTGATATTTTTTTTTTTATGGTAAATACAAGTGAACTTTGACTAAATATAAATGTCAATCCAACAATCTTTATTAAATTCTAAAACTTATGATTGATTAATTATCAAGTAATTTATCGATTACAAATTTTAAAATTTTATTGGGATGAAAAGTGGACTACCTGGGCCCGCAATTTTCCACCAAATGCACTAAACATAAGAGAGTCTTCCCACACCATTTAATTGACCTTTTCCGGGATCCCTTCTTTGCTTCTACTCATGCAAGCTTATTCCAACAATTGAATAAAAGCAGTCAGTCACTCATACACTAAACACCAAAACTCAATTCACCACTCCAAACCCCGAGAATCCCCCACCCCCACACACTCACCCATTCAGTCAGTCTCTATTTATTGCCTAGATTTCTCCGCTGTCCCCTACCCCCTCCCTCTCTTCTCTGCGTCGCCGACCGCCGGAACTCATCATCGCCGATTCAGACTTTTTCCGACTCACAACGATCGCCGTACTCAATGACTAAAGCTGCCTTCAGGTTTTGATTGCTTAATTTTTTCTCCTTCACTTTCCTGCTCCGAATTTTGCAGGTTTATTCCTCGCTGACGTACGCCATTTCTATCTGAATATTAGTTTTATTTAAAATTCTAGCTATCGCTTTCGCTGATTTGTAAATTTCCTTTTGTTTTATTTTTAGATATGCTCTGTTTGTATTGATTTTCTCTACTAGAAGATAACAGCTGTTTGACTTTCACAGTCAGTTGCTCAATTTGGTAAAGTCGAAGAGCTTCCATTTTTCACGTTCCTTTTCATAGTTAATTCCTCTTTTTTTTTTTTTTTTTTTCCCTTCAACTGATTGCTCTTTTTTCGCTGCTTTGCTTTTTGAAAAAATTGGTTACACAGGTGGGCATAAATTTACATGACGGAGACAATCATGTACAAGTAAAATAAAGCGATACACAGCGGAGTGCGGCGGCCGCCGTTGAAAGCCTTGAGTGGTAATAGCATTTCTCATCTGCGTACTGCTTAAATTTAGCCATTAAATGTGTGTTTATTTACCCTTTTTTTTTAATTGCTGATTATGTTTGTTATGTAAAGGGAGACTGTTTCTTCAATAATGGTAGGATTACGGAAAAAAGGGAATAATATTTAGTAGGGACAGGAGTGACAGCTTATGTTATTGCTTTCCTGAAATGACTTTTTAAACGTATGCATTTATTTGTGAATACTGTATGTATTGAGATTTTTTCTTTTAATTTACTCAACTTCCTTTTTTTGCTTCTTTTTTTTTTTTTTTTTTCAATTTTTAAACTCTAGTTGAGAAACTATGCAAATTCTAGTATGATCGGGTAATTTCAGTTCTTTTTTATTCCACAAATAAAAATTATTCTCGCCATATCATAATAATAAATTAATAATACATGTCACATTTGACCTGTATTTTTTTTGAGTAATGCTAGGGGTACAAAACAAAGTCACAAAATCATGCTCACACAATGAGGTGACGATATTTTATTGGTTGTAGCGATAGTGGACCCGCCACACTCTAATTAAAAACACCAATAAAATCACTACACCTAAGATTTTGTGAGTGAAATTTTGTGAACTTTTTGTGCCCCTAGTATTATTCATTTTTTTTCCTTACAGAATGTGTTTTATTTGTTTGTATATTTCTTATATCACGATAAAATTGCATTAAGAATATTTTACTACTAAAAAGGCGACTTCATTTTGATATGGACTAGAAAGAATAAGTAATACATTTATCAGGAGATAGGGATTCCCATAATAAAGATGAAACTGTTTTCCAATTTCTAATTAGCTGTTCAAGAATAAGAATTTTAAAATTAACCATGAAAAGCTTTCCTATTTCTGGTGTGAACATATACTTTATATTATATTTTCGTAATCATTCAAATGAACTGAAATATTATAACATAAAACCCTTCTATTTTGTTAATCTTTTTCTTTGTGACTTGATTAACTAAATGAAATAAAACGTGTAATAAATAAAAATAACTAATTTCACGAAAGTCATGAAAAGATAGTCTTACTTTGACTTGACCAACTTGATTGAACTTTGGGCAATGACAAATCATCCAAGGAAAATCTAAAGTTTCTTGTTGATAAACCATTAAAGTACTACCAATAACAAACTTTAAAACCTCCTTATCATAATTATTGTTCTAACGTTTGGTCAAAATTAGACAATGTTGACCACCAAAATCAAAGTGAAAGTATCTTTCTGGGATGCAGAGGTATGATGAAAATGAAGTAAAAAAAACCCACAGATCTGGGTCTATTTCCTAACGGTTTCACTTCTGTTTAATTTGACTGCAATCAGTAACTTTTGTCCATTAATTTTATAGCAAGTTGTTTAAAAAGTTATACTCGGTCTTATTATGAATTGGGTTGGTGATATTTGCAATGCAGTAATTAGTTACAAATATTTCAAATATTTTGGGAGTGCAAACATCATCACACTTGATTGTTTATTTGTCATGTAATCATCAGGTGCCATTAATTTTATAAAATACAGTATGTGTGAACTATGATGCTTGAACTCGGGTACGAGTGTGAGACACGGGTATGGATCCGAGTGTCGGATCCTCCAAAATTTTAAGAGTTTACACCAAATGTAGTGTAAAATAGCCACAACCACACCCACACCCATGTTGTGAAGTGTCGACACGGGTTCGGCAAGGTAAATTGGAGAGTCCGAGCATCACAGTGTGTGAATACCCCGTTCCTATGTACCAGTATTCCCAAAATGGCACAGTCATTAAAGAATTGTATGTGGTGATGATTACAGGGAATGGATTAAAGCACAATATTATAGATTCTCCTATGAAAAGTCTCATTAATTTGCATAATTAAATAGTGTGCTAAGACTTCGCGTCCTGCTTTCAGTTGTTCATATTGTTTCTTAGCTTATAAATGCACGACCATAATATAGTTTTCGAGAATGTTAGTGGCCTCATTCTTTGTGTAAATAAGCTGTTTTGTTAGTTCTTGCTACTATCTTTTGTCGGCTACCATTAATCTCTTACTCTATGTAGCATATTTGTCATAAAAGTGTGTGCGAGGATGATTGAAGAAATGAATGCTTTAAAGTGACAACATACTAATTGTACGCACATTAAAAGTTTCTAGGGCTTTGCCTTGTCAAATGCATGACCAATCCACGGATGCTAGAAAGGCAATTTAGAAAGTGAAATTATCAGATAGCCTTGACTTTCCAAGGCAATGTATTAATCCAAGTTTCCTGAATAGAAGGGAAATATAGAGAAAGAACCAGAGTGGAAGGGAGAACCTATCCTGGTTCTACAAGTTGCGTCTAGCATGATATGTTGTTCGTGAACATGTTATGTATTAAATGTTTCCAGAAGATATTTTTAGGATAATTTTTGGGTGCAGTAAAAGGATAGTGCTTGAGCTACATGTCTAATTGTTAGCTTGTAATGTGATTTTTAGGTCCAAAACTCTGGAAGCAGTTGCTGGTAACTGAAAGGTATCATGAAGAGAAGGACTATACATCAAAGCACTCATCAATTTGATGCACAACGTAAGCCCTAACTTCTGTCTTTATTAGCTTTCCTTTTACGGTAATCAGGCACATATGTGCATTTCCTGATTTTTTTTTTTTTCTTAATCTGAGCAAAATCCATCCAAATATAGAATTTCTGATGTTTACATCATATCTCAAGCATTTCACATCACTGTTAATTGGCAAGAACAAAGTCAAATTTACAATTCAATGAGGATTTTCTTATTTATTTTTTGATGGAGTGGTTAACGTGTTATATAAGTTAACTTGTCACCGAGACTAGACTGTTGGATGCAGTCACATTACTTCAATATAATTGGCAAGATTTTAAAAAGCTGGATTCGTTTAGTTGTAAAACTGTAGATAAAGGTCATTGCTTTACTTACCATTTTCCAAGTAAATTTGCTTAAATGGTTTACCTCCCTATGATTTAAACATACAATGGAAAAATATTTGTGCATCACAGGAATCTGAATTATTAATGTGCAAGTGAAGTCTCTCCTTACCTTAATAAATGATGTCTTTTATGTATACAACTGACAGCATTTGAAGTATTTTGGCGTCGCTCATGGCGACCTGTGGAGCGCTTAAGAATCAGGAATGGAGTTATAACTACACATATAATATATGATGGAGAGGTGACTGAACAGCAAATTCCAATGTTTAACCTTCGGGTAAGGTCCCGGAAAGCAAATTTGACCGACTGCACCTGCTTTCTAAGGCCTGGAGTCGATGTTTGCGTGTTTTCACCATATCAACCTCCAGATGACGATGAAAATCTTGATCCCGTAAGTCGCATTTACGCTATTTCTATATTTAACACGTGATTTTTTTTTATTTTTTTTAATTATTATTATTATTAAGCATGCCTTATTATATTAAACAGGTTTGGGTTGATGCTAAGATAAGCTCAGTAGAGAGGAAACCTCATGAAGATGGATGTGATTGCCAGTTCTATGTCAGTGTCTATGTCCACCAAGGCACTGTTGGTTTTCTAAAGAAGTCAGTTATTAAAGGGACTCAGCAGGTACAGATCAATAAAATGCAAGTCCTTCAAAAGCTTGAAGGAAAACCTGTTGAGGATAAGCACTACCGTTGGAGCATAGCTGAAGACTGCGCATCACGTTCTATATTTAAGTTTTTTAACGGGAAATTTTCTTCTGATATAACATGGCTAGTCGTTGCATCTGTTAGGAAGCAGCTTATTTTTGAAGTCAGGTCGATAAACAACCAAATTGTCTATCATAATTGGGACGGTGACGAGGCAACAAGTTCATCGAATCCAGGGAATTTCTTGACTGCAATAAACTTTAAAATGGATAATGATATTTCCACACCAATTCTTGTCCCGTTTACTCCGGTGAAATTGCTGGAAAAGGAGGAACCTGCTGGTGAGGTGGATGACTCCGATGTGTTCTCTGCCTACGATCTAATGGGCGTGCGGAGGTCAAAGCGTAGATTTGTTGCGCCTGAGCGGTATGACGGTTGTGATGATGATTATCCGGATTGTGAAATTGATATATGTCGAGTAGGGTTAATCAGGCCAAACAAATGTGAGTATGAAGAAGTTCCAATGGCACTGTCGATCCAGGATGATTATTCTTATACAGATGAAGACAGGGCCCAATATTTCAGAAAAGTTTATAATTGTGAGGGTTCTCATAGCAAGGAGAGTGGTAGCAACTCGAAGGAGGTGAAATCAGTTCTATCTCGTGAAGAGAGTGAAGGAGAAAAAGGAAATAAATCTCATCTTGCTATTGGCTGGCGAGCACAGGCTGGCAAAAGTTCTCCTAATGAACAGCTCAGTTTAATTTCTGAGCTTCGTGAAGAAAAGCCGGTGGATATTGGTGAGATTATTGCAAAATATTTTAACAGGAATGGCCCTCCCAGAGCATACAGAAGAAGAAACATAAACTTTGAAAAGGAGAAAGAAAATAGATGGGAGTGGACAAAATTTGTAAACAAGAGTGACCGTAGAAGGAGGGGTACTTCTGGAAAGGAAAGTATTTTTGATACAAGAACTTCTTTCAAGAGATCAGTTAGTGCGACTGTGTACAAGGAATTAATGGATCATTGCATGAAAAATATTGAAGCTTCAATCAATCAAGAACAGCCAAACGTTATGGATCAGTGGAAAGAGTTTCAAAATGCACATTCGATGGATCAAAATGATGATAAGGAAGTACCAGTAGATGAAGTTATAGACGAGGCGACAGAACTTGATATGCTATGGAAGGAAATGGAACTAGCCTTGGCAACAGCTTATCTTCTCGAGGAAGTCGAGGTGTGTTTTTAAAAAGATTATCTGACATGTTATTATTGCTTTTCTAAAGGTTTCGGATAAGGCTTTCGTTTCCTTGATGCTGATGACTTTTTATCAACTTATGTTTCAGGGCGTCCATGATGAAGTGCAAGATACGAAATACCAGGGACAACTTTGTCCTCATGATTACAAACTCAATGAACAGATTGGACTGGTGTGTCGATTATGTGGTTATGTTAGCGCTGAGATAAAAGACGTGTTTCCATCCTTTGTAAGTTAAACTAGCTTCCCTGATGTTTTATACTCCTCCACCATCCAAAAAAATAAAAGTAATTACTTTCCCATTTCTAAAAATAAGACAATAATTTCAATGATTTTTAAGAAAGTACAAGCAATTAAAGCATCATCTTTAAAAGTTTGAGTATCAAATGGAAATAATTTTCCTGTGACGGTGGGAGTACTCTCATTTATTGATTCATCATATTTTAGCTTCACAAGAAAATCCAATCTGTCCCACAACGCAGGTCTTTTTTAGTTGAAGGTCGAACATTAATAACCATATATCCATATTTATCCTTGTACATTACACATTCAGCTAATTGCATTTATCTTTGGGTTTCATGAATATCCAGTTTCCATATACTAATAAATATGAATAATGGCACGGTAGACTTGGTAGTGACAGTCCTAACATTATAAAAATCGTACTCATTTCTTTGCTAGCTTTAAAAACGCACCAGCATGTGTTTCTAGATGCAAGTTTTACAAGTCTACTATGTTTTATACATAATCTTGATCCGTTCTTTCTCTTGTGATTCTGAAGTTGCCAAATGTAAGCTGCACCACGAGCAAGGAGCCACCGAAACAAGATGATTCAGATAAGAAGCCAGATGAAAATCTGGGCCCTGACCTTCCATGTTTTCCTGCTTCCTCCACCATGTCCTTATCTGAAGGGGACGAAAATGTTTGGGCATTAATACCAGATCTTCGAGATAAGCTAAGAGTTCACCAAAAAAGAGCATACGAATTTCTTTGGAGAAATCTTGCTGGTTCTTTAATACCAACAGAAATGGAAGCGGCACGGAGGAAAAGAGGTGGTTGTGTTATCTCTCATACCCCAGGAGCCGGAAAGACTTTACTCATTATTTCATTCCTTGTTAGCTACTTGAAGTTGTTTCCTGGGTCCCGCCCTCTTGTCCTTGCCCCAAAGACTACACTCTATACTTGGTACAAAGAAATTATCAAGTGGAGAATTCCCATTCCTGTTTACCAAATCCATGGGGGTCAGACTTACAGAGGTGAAGTTTTGAAAAACAAGTTGAAAATATGCCCTGGACTTCCACGCAACCAAGATGTGATGCATGTTTTGGATTGCCTTGAGAAAATACAGAAATGGCTAACAGGTCCTAGTGTCCTTCTCATGGGTTATACTTCGTTTCTGACATTGACTAGAGAGGATTCAAAGTATGCTCACAGGCAATATATGGCTAAAGTACTTCGCAAATGTCCCGGGATTCTCATTCTTGATGAAGGGCACAACCCGAGAAGCACAAAATCGAGGTTGAGGAAGGGTTTAATGAAAGTGGATACACCATTGAGGGTACTGCTCTCTGGTACTTTGTTTCAGAACAATTTTGGCGAATATTTCAATACTCTTTGCTTAGCGAGGCCACGATTTATCAATGAGGTTCTCAGGAAACTCGACCCCCAGTTCAAGAAGAAAAAGAAAGGTCAAATCACAAAGTTCTCAATCGAAAACAGAGCAAGGAAATTTTTCATCACAAAAATTTCAGAGAAGATTGACTCAAACAATTCCAAGGAAAGGCGGCATTGTCTGAATACGTTGAGGAAATTGACAAGCAAGTTTATAGATGTCTACGAAGGTGGAAGCCACGATACCCTTCCAGGGTTGCAATGTTACACTCTGATGATGAAGTCCACAGCTGTTCAACAAGATATCCTCTCAAAGCTTCAGAACCAAAGGCCTGTGTACAAAGGATTTCCATTAGAGTTGGAACTTCTGATTACACTTGGCTCAATACATCCTTGGTTGATAAAATCTACAGCTTGCGCAAGTCAATACTTCAGCAGTGAAGAACTCGAGGCTCTTGACAAGTATAAGTTTGACCTGAAAGTCGGGTCAAAAGTAAAGTTTGTTATGAGCCTCGTGCCTCGGTGTCTACTCAGGAAAGAGAAAGTCCTAATCTTTTGCCACAACATTGCTCCCATCAACCTCTTCTTAGAGATATTTAACAGGTATTACGGTTGGAGGAAAGGAGAAGAGGTTTTAGTCCTTCAAGGAGAACTCGAGCTATTCGAACGAGGACGAGTCATGGACAAATTCGAGGAGCCAGGCGGGCCATCAAGGGTGATGTTGGCATCTATTAATGCTTGTGCAGAAGGAATTAGCCTGACTGCAGCCTCTCGGGTGATTTTATTGGATTCTGAATGGAACCCTTCAAAGAGCAAGCAAGCTATTGCTCGGGCTTTCCGTCCTGGTCAAGATAAAATGGTGTATGTGTATCAGATGTTAGCTAGCGGGACATTGGAAGAAGAGAAGCATAGTAGAACGACATGGAAAGAATGGGTTTCGTGTATGATATTTAGTGAGGAGCATGTAGAGGATCCGTCTCAATGGCAAGCCCCGAAGATTGAAGATGAGTTGCTGAGGGAGATTGTGGAGGAAGATCGGGCTTCGTTGTTTCACAAGATTCTGAAGAACGAGAAGGCTTCAAATGGACTTGTCAGATTGTCAGAGGCAGATAAAGGGAGTGCTCCTGTTGCATAAATAATGTACCAGCAATCCAGAACAGATTGTAATAAGGTACAAACCTACTGTCAAGCTCTTCAAATGTACTACTCCCTCCGTCCCTAAATGAATTTCAGCAAATTTTGAAAAAAAAAATTGGTCATTAATTTTGGGATCAAAATTTACTGAAATTCATTTTGGGACGAAGGGAGTATGCCTTTCCCCTCCCCCCACCCCCCCCCCCCCCCCCCCCCCCAACCCACCATAAGAAGAGTGTTCAGTTTAGTTATTGACTTTTGGAACTCTGTTGTTGTGTTTTAAGTCTGAGGAGAGAGGCTAGGGACGGTAGTAATTTTATTTGGGCTTATTTTCATATTTGAGCTGTTTGTAACCTTTATGAGAGCTGGAACAATTTCTTGTCTAGCTAATAAGGAACTGTCTCTCTAGTTTATTTGGTCCATGTTATGTCTCTGAAATGAGGAATTAGTTATCCAGTACCAAATAATGTGGACAATAAATAATTTGGACAATTAATGAAGACAAAAACTTGGGTGAGACAGGTCTTAACTTGTCGTTAAGAAACTAAATGATTTGCCCCTTATGGGCGGGCGGGGTAAGCTTATTTCTTCTCTCATTCATTAATAGTGTGACAGTCTATATCCTCATTCATTAATGGTATTAGGAAGTGTTGGGGGCAGATTCGTATGGGTGGGTGGGTGGCTGTCAAATTTTAATGGGCTAAAAGTCAGCCCAGCTTAGAGCTTTGATTTATGTTATGACAAGCATGACCCAAAATGTCGAAGTATGTGACCCATGATGCCATGTCTTGACATTTAAATGGAAAAAAGGTTTCCCGGACTAACCACGAAAATGCATGTACGAGCTCACTTTACGCATGCCTCGTTCATCACCAATGCTTTTTCGGATAATCTCCATTTTATTACGCGCTGCTCCATCTATCTTGATGCTCTTGTGTCGGATAATCTCCATTTTATTACACAGGACGGGGAGCCGCTGCTCCATCTATCTTGATGCTCTTGTGCTAAAGCGAGCGGGCAGATATAGGCATCTCGACCAAACAACTAGGCAAAATCAAATGAAACTTTAATTATTTTGCCCGCGAATTTATCATAATATGGACAAGGCAAGTGATAAACAATGAAAAACAATTATGTCATATATGGAAAAGTAATTCTAGTGAATCATCCCCAAACTAATTTACATGCATAAAGTATTAACAACTAGGACTAACATAAGACTAATTCATCACCCCTTTTGTCTTGGTAGAATCTTCCCAGAACCACACACTCTAATCAAGTAGGAATAATAAATTTTCAAATTGAAATTTTTGAAAACAAATACGGAGTATATTCCAACTTGGGTACCTATAAGAATGAATTTCTTCTCCTTTTTAGTCGGTCCCAATTTAAGGTTCTTACTTTACTTTATTACTTAAAATGGAAAGTGGGTCCCACTTGTCATTCTCACAACAAAAACTCCCTACACACTTTCTCTTTCCTACTTTACTTTTCATACTCACAACATTTACTTTTTCTTAATCTCCGTGTAAAGTCAAACTAAAAACATTAATTTGGGATGGAGGGAGTATCTTTTTTCATCTGATCTCATTGGCCCTATAAGGTTCATAATCGACCATTTTATTTACATTCGAATTTTAGGCATGAATGGATATAAGTAAGACGACGAATACAAGCACACTAATATATTTGGGAGACCAACGGATACAGGACGTTGTTGAATATTATTGGTGTCTCATAAAAATAAAATGGTTAAATAATGAGAGTTAGATCAACACGAGGTCAAGGATAATAGGCTAATGCGACAGACCTTTTACAACATTATTTCGGTACGTTTGAAAATCTGGACCACCATTCATCTCGTTAAATGGATGGAACGATCAGAACCGTGAATGCCACCAAAAGTCAGAAAACCAAAAAAAAAAAATAATAATAAAAATAAAAATAAAAATATGAAGGTCACAAAATAATGTACTAGTCAAAATAATAGTGTGTATACAATTTGCATTGTTTTTGTTTTTGTTTTTGGTTAGAAAATCTCTGAGTTAAGGCAACGTTTGATACTGAGAAATTAGGTTTGCATGGAATGAGGGCTCATGCTTGTGTACTTCACGAGCGTTTTCGTAAGCAACAAATAAATAGTACTCTCTCTGTCCCTAAATGAGTGTCCATTTTCAAGAAATCTTTGTCCCTAAATGAGTATCTTTTTTGAACATAACTTTCTCCCTAAATGTTTTTTTTTCGAAATTTTTTTCACCGGTTTCTTTATACGTACAAAACTAAAGGTTTGGAAAGGAAATTACAAGATTATATATGAATCGTTGTTACCAAATTGTTCAAAAAGTTGAGATTTTCAGTGTCCCTTAAAATGAAATTTGGACACTCATTTAGGGACAGAGGGAGTAACATATTTCTATTTTTGTTCAAAAGAAAAATATCACTTCATCTAGAATGTACAGTATATAAATTAAGGAAAAGTTTGGATTGGCATTTCTGTTTCTTGACATGATTTAGATTTTCTTTGATAACGGGGTATGTTTTTGAAGAGTGTTTGAATGCTTTCCATCTCTTCTACTCTTTCCGACCCGATTTAATGTTCTTTTACTTTTACTTTGCGCTGAAATTAAGAAAAAGTAAATGTTGTATGTATGAAAAGTGAAGTAGGAAAGAGAAAGTAAGTATGTAGTTTTTTGTTGTGAGAACGACAAGTAAGTTCCAGTGTCTATTTTAAGTAATAAAGTGAAGTAAAAACTTTAAATTGGAACAGACAAAAAAGAAAAGTAGGAACTTTAAATTGCCTACTAAACAAACCCTAAATACTGAAACATTTTCTTAAAACGAGGGAAAGAAACATTTACAGAAGCTTTCCTAATCTCATTTTGGCTTATATCATTTCATGTCCTAGTTTAGGTGGCCTCCAAAGTTTAACATGCACGAACACAAAATAAGTCAACTTTCTGGTATATTTGTTCTTTTATTAGGTTCAAAATATTAAATTCAAGAACTAGTCTATACACTTATACAGCCAACTCGCATAGTATTTTAATTTAATTTACAGTATTCAGTTTTAAATACATTGAACTATTGAGCAGTAGATATTCGTGTACTATGTACAATGAATCAGGACTCACTAATTTTCCCTTGATAAATAAAATTTTATCCAAATAAAACTCATGGAAAATTAGCTGTAGTTTTGTCTGTAAATGGCCGAAAAACATGATCGTATAGTTGTATATTTGTACGTGTAAGCCAAATAGCCTAGGTGGTTGAGTCGAATCTAGCTCCACTTGCTCACATTCACTTGTTTGTTTGTTTGTTTTTTATTAATTTTTTTCATTTAATCATTTTATACTTGCAAAACTAAATATTTTAAAAAGCAAATAACAAAAGAGCTAGTCTCCCATGAGAACAAGGGGATCCGTCTCATAGATGAGACGGGTCATTTTTGACCCATGACCCGGTCTTGCCACACGGCAACCACCCATTGGCCCTTTTTTTTTTTTTTTTTAGTTTTTTTTTTTTCCGACTTTTTCGTCGTTTAGCAAAAGTAATAGTTACCATAACTTAATGTAATGACTGTATACATATAAAGTAACCTTGTTCATAAGTAAATGTAACACCTGTTTTACAAAAACTCGTTTTACCCATTTTTTCCAAATGTAATACTAACTATAATTACGTGTAACCCAAACAATATCTAAATGTAATTATCATTTATACTGAAATGTAATAGTGCTTTTGCAAAAATGTAAAATATTGTGTATTTTGATTTAATTTTTTTGAAAGAAAGTAACTTTTGAAAAGTAACAACCCATATACATGAATGTAATTGTTTGTACAAGTAAATGTAACACTTTAATAAAAGAAATTATAACATATTTCTATAGATAATGTAATACTTTTACGTGTAATACTAATCAAGTGTTTTTAGCTCTAAAAATGTAAATGGTTGAATTATTACTTTTTCTATACATGTGTTACAATTATGTATAAACACTGTTACATATAAGTAACATGTTCGTTACATTTTAGTTGTAATAAGTATTACTTTTGACAAACGAAGAAAACATAAAATAAAAAAAATACTATTACTTTTTCTGTATATATGTATTATTTTTATGTATACAAACTGTTACATTTAGTTATAGTAACTAGTACTTTTGACAAACCGTTTTTTTGACCTATGAGAGACTGCCACATGGCAGGGTCGCCCCCTGGTTCATGGAGCCGGTTTGTGGGTCGGGTCGGTCGGGTAAAAAAACCGTCTCATGGATGAGACGGGTTTTCCATGTGTGCACGCGAGTTTTTGTCATAACAAAAATATGTATGCATTTTTTGCGATTAAATTATATAAAAAGTAAATATTTGTAGATTGTCTCTTAAATGAAATTCGGACGTCATTCTTTTTCATTCACTTTTTTTTTTTTTAACGGTCTCTCCAAAAAAAATGTAACATGAACCACGATATTACGATATCCGATCGCTACATTGATTGTTGACTTACTTGACTATTTTGACGTTGTTGCATTCTCAAGCCTAAACCCGTAGCTAAACAAAAACACATTAGGATTTATTTTTCTTTGTTTTGATTAAGTCAGTACGTGTGATAAAGATTTAAGCTAATGAACTCTCTAAGCAATTATGCAACTTATTTCATGTAAAAAAAACAGCAGTTGATTTTGTACTACTAAATGAAAGAAATTAATTAAGTGTTTAATCTAAACTAATAAAGTGAGCAACTTTGATTATTTATTTTAGAACGAATGTAGTATTTAATTAGGTATACATTGGCATAATTGTGAACTAGCTGTAATCCAAATGGAAGGAATGTTAAATAAGCCAGTACGTCACACAGAACTAAAAGCACAATAATATTAATACTACTCCCTCTGTCCCTAAATGAGTGTCCAAATTTTATTTTAAGGGAAACTGAAAATCTCAACTTTTTGAACAATTTGTTAACAACGATTCATATATAATCTTGTAATCTCCTTTCCAAACCTTTAGTTTTGCACGTATAAAGAAACCGGTGAAAAATTTTTCGAAAAAAAATGTTTAGGGAGAAAGTTATGTTAAAAAAAGACACTCATTTAGGGACAAATATTTCTTGAAAATGGACACTCATTTAGGGACAGAGGTGTTAGAACAATTTTAAACCCTGAATGCCACACTCATATTTAAGTAAGAGAGAGAGGAAAGATGAAGCGGAAGCGTTTAAGAACAATACCTGTTGAATCCATGGATGATGTAGGGAGAAATGAATAAGAAGAAGATGTAGGGAGAATGCTCTTCTAAATGATAAATGTCTTTCCTCTTTACTTCTTTAACACTTAATGAAGATTTATGGAGAGAGTACTAATGAAAATAATCAAGTAGTCTTAAGGGTTGATGGAATGCCCTTTATATAGTAGACTTGGTGACATTTCATTTAGGGACCACACCCTTTCAAGCTTTATGATAATAAATTACCCTTTTGCCCATCACAATTAGGTAATATATATCCAGGAATTCTACACATTTTATTATCAACTATACTTTATAAATTAATATTATAACCATAACTTTATGAATGGAAGTCTAAACGACTTGTGTTGCAAGCCATGTTCTTACAATCTCCCACTTGGGTTGCAAAACAAAGTACTTCCTTTAAATTATGAACATAACACAAATGACAACCCTTATGTGCGCACTTTATTGTCATTTATAACAATCTCGTCCATTAGCCATACAAGTATAGGACTAAAGGGGCAGTCGTTGTAATTGATTCGCAACTAAACCCACAATAATCACGTATACAAATCCAACTAAATGACATAGATCAAAAGTATAGATGTGTAGCATGGAATCATAATGAATATATACATATTCTTCCAACTAGTCCAACTTAACCAAATGAGATCAAAACTTTAAATAATAGAACAACTAATGAAAGAACAACACAAACTCCCACTATACTAAATGTTATCAAAAGTTGTTACACCCATATGAGCAACATGCTCGTGAAACACTGAAGATGATAACTTTTTCATAAATGGATCCTTTAAATAGAGTTTGTTTCTATAAGTTGTATCCCTTTCGTTCATTTTGTACTCTTTTCTTTATAACAAGATAATTAATGTCTAAATCCATAAACTCTTGTTAGAGTACAGAACTGCTACCTGATAGTCATTTCTTAATTGGTCTTTCGACACTTGTTTTGACAAATTACAGTCCATTAAAACATATGCAGCCATATATTTAACTAATGTCGGAATACCTAATGATCTCAAGATGATCCGACTTTAAACATAGGCATGTAGTTCTTCAGTGGTTTTGTAAATACTTCTATCATTCTTTTGGCTGCTACTTAATGTTCTTTCCGGATTGCTTTGGTATTGACAAAGCATCCCAACGTTAAATGTAAGATTTACGTATACATTAAGCTTCCTACTGCTGATGCAAAGAGGGAATTTTCCATATACTTGGATTCAAAATTTACCTTTAGGACACTGTTTGAGACTAAGAATGTCTCCTTTAAAATTAGGGGTGTCATGTGGTTTACATTTTTGCATGCTAAACCTTTTGTAATACATTTCCATATGGCCTTTTGTGATAATCCTAAAACATTTCGTGAGCGATCACGGTGAATTTGGATTCTTAATACAAAGATGCCTTACCAAGATTTTTCATTTCAAATAAGAGATTTCTTAGTTTCCTTAATAAGGTTCATATCATTACTAGCAAGCAAATATCATCCACATATAAGACCAAAATTATAAATTTACTCCCACTGAACTTATGGTATACTTAATATTTACTAAGATTCATTTCAAAACAAATGAAAGAATAACTTGGTTAAATTCTAAATACCATTAATGAGAAGTTTTACTTAAGTTCATAAATGAATTTCTCCATATAGATAGTTTCCTTAATGTCTCCATTAAGAAAAGTTTTCTCTAATATCCATTTAATGAAGCTTAAGATCAAAGGTGCTATTAGTGCCATAATGATCCTAAGAAGCTTTTAGAAGATACCGGAAAAGTGTTTCTTTCTTTATAATCAATACCTTTCTTATGAGTTAAAATCTTTAGCAACTGAATGGGCTTTATATCTTTCAACATTACTTTGTGAATCCTTTTAGGTCTTAGAGACCCATTTATAGGTTTCACATCCTTATGTAATGAAATAAGATCCCAAACGTTGTCATCTTTCAAAAGATTGTAACTCTTTATTAATGGCATTAATCTTCTTATGAGAATTAGGACTATTGATGGTTTTATGGAAGATAAATAGATTATCTCCCACTATACCTAAGTGTCCCTTATTCTCGACAAGATACACTTAATGAATATCCGGAATTGCATTCCTTCTTACTCTATTTGATCTCTATAAGGGCACCGGTTCTTACTAATTTTGAGGTTGTTGAATTTTCTTATAGGGAAATCATATTTATTTTGAATTATATGTTCTTCTTGAATGTCAAGTTCAAAACTTGATATCTAATTAGAACTATGGGAAGTGGTATATAAATGGATTTCATATAAATGAATTCCTCTTCCTTTTCAAATTCAAAATATTACTCCAAATTCTCCCACTAAATTCAACATCCTTAAAAGAACCTAGCATTTCTCGTTTTTCAAAACGTTCTAACTTTCGGGTTGTAAAATTTATATATCCCCTAGTTTTCTCGGCTTACCCCATGCATAACTACTAATAATCTTACGTCTAACTTTCCCTTAGTAGACTTATAAAGTCTATCCATATGCTAGACAACCCCATAAATGGATATGGTTTAAGGATGAATAAGGAACGCATCCTTAAATTATTAAGGGTTTATATTAGTAGCCTTAGAGGGAGCTTTAATGAGAATAAAGGTTGCGGTTTTAGCGTATCGCCCATAATGAGTGAGGTAAGAGAAGTATAAAACATACTTATTACCATATCCTTAAGGATTTCAATATGTCTCTATTACAATATTCATGCTAGGCGTACCCGGCTCAATGTAGAGAGAGATAATCCCACACTCTTTCAAAATAGCGAGTAAAAAGGACCTAGACGTTGTTCCTTTTAACAATCATTCCAAAGATGTATACACCATCATGAATGACCCTAATGTTCTTGATAGTCTTCAAAGTTGATTTCCAACTTTGTCTTTATAAGACTTTTACAACGTCCAAACTCAATATTTTATGAAGCAAATAAATGTATTCAAACTAAGAGTTAGTCATTTTGAACATAATAACTATTGTTGACCTTTTCCATGAAGGAATAATTAATGGCCTACAAATATCTGAATGCATTAGTTCATTGAGACACTTGATGCTCTCGAGAATACTACAATGTTTGTAAATTTACTTTAAGGCATTTTAATGCAAAAGTATTTTCCAAATTATCAAGTTTGTTTAAGATATCCTTTAACATAAGCTTATCAGTTTCCTTTCGAAAATATGACCCAAACGCTTATGCCTTCATAAAATATAAACTTTACTTGATAACTTTTGCTTTTACCACTTTGGTGTCATTATTTATGGAATTTATATATTGTGTAAATAATGTCAAGTATTTAAAGATTACCTGACTATGTACTAGTACCATCAACCTTGGAATAAAATAAAATCACATTTATTAAAATGAACAAAACAACCTTCTTTATTAAAAAATGTGATATATATCAAATTCCGTCCAAATGACGATACATTAAATGTAGTATTTATACAAATAATACTAAGTACTTTTAACAATATCCTATAAGATTCCGATGCCTTTTCTTTCAACCAGATCCCAGCTTCCATATAGATGATTCTTCATCTTCTCCAGGATTTCGGTATTTCAGGCAACCCTACATAGACATTCATTATGTGAGTTGATGTAACAGAATTCAACCACTATGTATATGTATGAAATGAAACCAAATTAGCCTTTATCACAAACAATACCAAATGACATACCTTTCTTAGCACGTCAAGCGTGATACTTAGGGCAGTCGTACTTCGTGTGAGTGAGGTCCTTGCAAAAGAAGCATTCTTCATGATCATTAGATGATCTCTTACGCTTCTTATTTCTTGCAACCGCAATTTTCTTCCCTCTTCTTTTTGTCCCATGAGAAGAGGTAGATGCCAAACATCCCTCAATCATATCAAGGAATGTTTTAGCATCAACGTCCTTGGAGATACCGGTCAAAATGGTCTCCGGGACAACTATATTCATGATCATTAGGCTCACACGGTTGGAGCGTTTTCACTTCTCCTCATTTAAGCAATCTTCTTGAGTGCTTTCATTAGAGAGAGGAAGAGGAAACGGTTCCCTTAATGCGTGATCTATGTCCATATAGCCTAAGATCATCATCAATTTATTTTTCCAAGTTTTAAAATTAGTCCCGTTTAGCATCGGAATTGTACTCATAGCAGTGATTACGGACGAAGCAATAAGTAAATCTGTTGGGTTTTGAGAACAAAAAAGAATGAGAACAAAACATAAATAAGAAACTACAAAATGAAAAATGATTAATTATATCAACGAAATCCATCAATAAGATAATCAACATGACATCAAAACTAATCTTTGGATTGCGAGTTGACTCATAAATGATTGCCTTAGGTAACAAGTAATTTGAACTTATATTTTAATAAATACTTAATCTTCCTTTGGGCCGACATAAGTACCTAAGAAAATATCCTAATGTTCATTTTATTTGTTACCACATGAATGCATAAGTTTAGTCAAATGTCAAGATATTCTTTGGAAAATTCAAGTCATTCACATATTAACTTAAACATTCAACACTTTACAATTTAAGGGTTTAAATAACGTAAATCACTTAGGCGACAATATTATTTAAACAATGAATAAAATTGTCAAATCATATAATTAATCAAGGCCTTAGGGTTTGAAAAATGTATGTTTTGTTCAAGAGGAAAACAAAATTGTGCAAAATTCAATTCTGATGAACAGTAGCTGTCGCGACCCCGAACCCGCGGGTCCGGGATACGCGAGCTGGACGTCGACTTAAAACCAAAACTCTAAAATATAGAAGTTAAAATTTCCATTTTGAACCAAAAGATTTTAATACAAGGTTTGGAAAATCCAAGTTTAACAACACCATAAAACAACTAGTGTAAGCTCCACAAGCTCACACCAAAGATACAAAATATTACAATTCTTAATGACGTCAATAGTGGTAAAACTATCCCCAAAAGGTTATACATTTAAATAATGTAAACCGATCTATAACAACTTGCCCCAAAATCTCAATCCTCTCGACGTCCTCCTCGAACCGCGAATCCTAATCCTTTTCCTCCTGGGGGGGGGGGGGGGGGTTAAGGAAAACAATTTGAAACAAGAAACGGGGTGAGAATAAATCTCAGTAAGTTACTAATGCAACTACATGACATGCTAATATGCAATGACCAATATCAATTAACATAAGATAGATAGCAGCGGAAATAATAAGTGACATGCTGTCAACAGTAACATCCAATAATCAACCATATAAATAAGCACATAACAACAAATGAGAGGTTCCCTATCGCCAACCGTCCCATACCGGTTGGAAATAACGACCAGCTCATCATGCAACACATAAAGCTGAAATAAACACTCATAAGTGGATACATATCCAAGGTTTCACCCCACTGGAAGAACCAAATAAAGGTCGCTGCGCAGCTTCAATAATCAACAATCAACATCTTCATAGCAGCATGAAAGCTCGAAGAGAAAACCCCGGTACCGGAACCAAATCATAAAAGTGTCACAAGGGACAAGGACCATGACACAAAGTCATGCCCATTAGCCAGATGCATTCACAAAGGAACGCTGACTTATCCTTTCCAAGGCCAATCTGGAGAAGGGGTATAGTAAGGGCAAAACAATGGTCAGCATTATAATGGACTTGGCTTTGCCATTATAATCCTTCCCATCGCCCGATGCAACAAATATGCCAGCTGGGCTTCTAATTAAATGCTAAGTAATAATATTTTAGCATGAATAACAACTTAAGGTTCCAAAGTAGGGAACCACACCAATTAATCACCATAAAGATGCAAGAGATTACTCATGAAGAGTTCAACAACAACGAACACAAGAAGTTTCTCATAAAAGAGCACAACAACGATAAACGGAATTTCTCATAAAGAGTACAACAACATTGATCATTAAAACGAGATGATTCCAAGACAAGGCACGTACCAAATACGTCCTAAATATGGTACCCACAAGTTAATCATAAAGAACTCAACCCAAACGGTAACTCACAAATAGTACAAGGACTATGACCGAAACGACCATAAACATTTACTCACAAAGATATAGTAGGACTATGAACTCAACCATCTCATCACACCTGGAATTCCAAAGTAGGAAATCAAAATGAGTACACCTTAAGGTTAATCAAACCGTAGGTACCCAATCGCCAATACACGCTTTACCTTCGTCCTCAACGAACCAATCCCAAACCCCCAAACGAATCAAAAGGTTAATCTTTAGAACATGATCACGACCGGACTAAACTCTACACTTTGGTGTTCAACCACAACCCTCTAGGTACTATGGGACATCGCCTAAAACCTAGACCAAGTCTTACTCGAAAATCAATTCGATTGGAACAACCACGAACACATCATAAGATGCCCAAACTTATACCAGATGATCTTCGCAAAGATAAGTCAAACCAACGATACCTCAATAAGACGTTCCAAATCCCAATTAACACTTAATTAATTTCAAACACAAACTCGATCACAAGGGACCCAATTCTATCACTAGAGTGCACTACAATGTTCACTAAGGTCGACTAGGAGGACACCCAAGATTTGGATCAAAACGTATTCTTTAGTCACACAATTTAACAAAATGTGCATTTTTCAGGGATCTATGCGGCCGCCCACGATGGGTTGTGCGGTCGCCCAAAGTGCCTCAAAACAAGAACAAAAGTTCTCAGAAAGATGCGCGGCCGCCCAGGAAGTTTTGTGCGGTCGCACAATATGCCGGAATCGCCAGAAATCGGGAAGAACAACATGGGTTCTTCCATTTCTATACCCAAAACACATTTAACCAAAATCCCAACTTCCAACTCATGTACTAATGTACCAAAACAACTTATAAGTCTAAAAGGACTCCTCAAACAACATTTAACAACCAAAAATCAAGAACCAAACCAACATTCAAGATTTCACCATTTTTGATCAAAAACCCAAATAAATTCCAAATAAATTGCAAACTCATCCTAACTTCAAATGTAACACATCAAACAACATCTAAACATGATATGAACATTTTAGCATTAAAATGGGGGAAAAGTAACTTACTTGATAAATCTCAAAGTTGATGGATTTCAATTCTTTTTGGCTTCCTACGATCCTATCGACGATCTAAACACATTTCATGTTTTAAGAAATGAGAGATTATGAGAGGAAGATGGAGGAAATGAAGAGAGAAGGAAGAGAGAAATGTTTACCTTTTTCTTGAGGAGAGAGAGAGAGAATACTGAGAATGAGTTTGTGAGAGAGAAGGAGAAGAAGGAAGAAGGTGAAGTTAAAAGCGAAGTTACACTTAGGCCCCTTCCCCGCCTACTAACACAATACTACACTCCCTGCTAACAATTAAGACCCAACAATATTACACTAACCCGAAAGACTCACATAAAATGCTAAGCATAATTATGATGAAACATAAAATGCACACATAATTATTTAAATAAATAATAATTTAAATAAATAAATAAGCAATTAAATAAATAATAATTATTTATTACTAATAAAATAGAGCCTAGTTTTCGGGTCGTGACATTCACTCCCCCTTAAAGAAAATTCGACCCGAATTTTAACGAGACTTACCCGAAAGACCAAATAGGTACGGATACGGTAGTTCCGCCATTTCTCAAATTCCTCAATTGTCCAATCTATCCCACTACAAGGTAACCTTATATAATGCTTACGATAACATCACCTCTCGAACCGAATCATTCCATCGTTATCTCCATTACTAATCGAAATCCGTACTCAAAATCGAAGAATCCAAATTATTTCCATACTTAATTCTCGAGATATCTCAAGCTCGCCTTATTCATAGCCTTAACTACACCGCAAAGGTACTTCCATTTGTAAATCGCATACTTAGTGTTATTCCCCAGAATTTCAAAACATTACCATCTCGAGCTTAATTAGCTTTAAAAAATATAAAAAGGCTAAATGAATTTCTATTTCCACAATATTCATCGAAATGGCTACATCTCTATGGATTACCATTATAGTGCTCTCGCTCTAGGTAGCACCTTAAACTAGAGGTGTAATATAAACCAAAAATTTTAATACAAAATGTTCACTTAAATCTACGCCATAATATCATCGTCATAACACTCCAATCCTTGAAAGCCTAAAATAATTACGAATACGCAACAGTCCGAAAATGATCTAAATTTTATCTTCAAGGGATTTCCTCTAGCTCCCTTTTTAGTTAATAATCTGTGCTCACATACCCACGGAAATCAACAAATCTCGAATCCTCAATAGCTAAACCAAGTTAGTCTTTCACGAATACATTTATTGACTTAATGATATTTAAGCGCAATGGCACTACCATCATAATAACCCAATTAGCTAGTAACGTTCCAACTGACCCAATACCAATTCATGATATTCCTTAATTATGCCCCAGTATTGATAATCAACTTACTTCACATACCCTTGATCCAATTCGGGAAACGCTATCAAGAAGGGATTTAGAACCGTAGAACCACTATCTAACCAGAATTTCAAAATGCCTTTAACATAAATCAAGAAATTATTACTCTCCCAAAATGTATTTAGTCATTTCTAACTTAACACGCTTACCACCACTAATGATTATAACTCCTGTAACAAACTCATCACCCAAAACAAATCGTACACCTCTCATGCTAATCCACCCCGATACATTCACGGAGATGCACTTAAAGTGACCAAAATTTCCCTTAAGAGATCCTCATTGAATCCTCAACTCCTATAACTCAACCGATACAATATGGATATTGATCTAAATATTAGCATTACAACCTTGTACCATAACAACTCAACTTAACCCAAGCTTCTCCTCAAACACTAAGTACTATTCGGAAGAAAATGAAAATCTTACTAATGATATATACACCCAACAAATTGACCGAAACTAAATACTCGGATTTCAATTAAGAAAAGATAGGTATAACTCCACCCAAAGGAACGGTCTCAAACAGTTTTAAGAAACTAGGAATGGAGAATATAACAATCCCCTACAACAATAGATTAAAGCAATAGTAACATCAAAATCTTGTAATAGCAACATGGCTAATTTAGCAGGTGAGACACAACCATACTTAAGCACATCATAAGCACATAAGACTTCATCAGACACCCTAAACTCCTCCATAGGAGTAGACACCTACAACACATAAGTCAAAGACTCAGAAGAAATAAATGCAACTAAATGCACAGAAACACATAAATGCGATGACCCTAAAATGTACGCGCTCGCTCTCACGACGCAAATAATGCCTCCTGAAATTATCCTTTACCTGGTGAGTGCTGATTGATCGCAAATACCCTACCCTGAACCTTTAGGGTTTCCCGAAGTATCTCTCTTCTGACCTTGTGCAGTACCAGTGCCACTCCCGGATGGTTGATATCTGCCCCTAAGACAATCCCTCACAAAATGCCCCAACTGACCACAATTCACACATTTTCCTTGCTTCTTCCAACACTTGTCTTCTGAGTGTCCTATCCTCTGACAGAAGCTGCAGACTTTCCCATTTCATGTCCCTTTATAAGAATCTTGATTTCCTACTGTTGGTTGCCCTTGAATTTGCCTTCTGAATCGAGTTTGCACTCCAGAATTACCTCTGTTATCCGAACGTTGCTGTTGTGACTTGCTCTGCCCTCCTTGCTTACCCGGGTTAACCATCTCAGTCTTCCTTTTGTGTTCCCAAATATCCTGCTCAATCAAGTAGGCTCGATCCACCGCATCCTGAAAAGGTTGAATTCTTTGGGCTAAAAGTTGAGTCCTAATAGCTGTCTTCAAACCCCTAATCAATCTCATCGCTTTCTGCTCCTCGGTCCGCACGAGGTATTTACAACACCTGGCTAATTCTGTGAACTTAGCTGAGTACTGTGCTACTGACATCATGCCTTGCTCCAAGCTGAGGAACTCGATCTCTTTCCGGTTTTGATCCACTAGAGAGATAAAATGATCCTTGAATTTCCTCACGAACCACTCCCAAGGATATGGTACAAGAGTCGCATCCCAACTGGTCTTCAGTGCCTTCCACCAATGTTCCGCAGCGCCCACGAGCTTATAAGCTGCAAACACAACCCTATCCTCATCAGTGCAACCAAAGACATCGTAGATTTTCTCCATCGATTCTATCCATAGCTCGGCTTTCTTCACATCCGGCTCACCGTCGTACTCACTTGGTTTCAACTTCAAGAACTGCTCCAACCCATATCGCGGAGGTGCTATATGTTCCTCTCTCGACCCTTGGTCACGAATTGCTTTCACGGCCGCTTCAAACCTGTCCTGAAACATTACACGGCTTTCTTCCCGTAGACCATTCTGATTCTGAATCCCACTGATGCCTTCACCAGCTCTTCTTCTAGCCATCACAAACAAATACCTGCATAAAATACTCATCGTTACTCACTCCGAACACAACTACCCACCTAGGTCATACTAATCTACCTAGACTTATACTTAGAGCCAAACCATGGCTCTGATACCAACTGTCGCGACCCCGAACCCGCGGGTCCGGGATACGCGAGCTGGACGTCGACTTAAAACCAAAACTCTAAAATATAGAAGTTAAAATTTCCATTTTGAACCAAAAGATTTTAATACAAGGTTTGGAAAATCCAAGTTTAACAACACCATAAAACAACTAGTGTAAGCTCCACAAGCTCACACCAAAGATACAAAATATTACAATTCTTAATGACGTCAATAGTGGTAAAACTATCCCCAAAAGGTTATACATTTAAATAATGTAAACCGATCTATAACAACTTGCCCCAAAATCTCAATCCTCTCGACGTCCTCCTCGAACCGCGAATCCTAATCCTTTTCCTCCTGGGGGGGGTTAAGGAAAACAATTTGAAACAAGAAACGGGGTGAGAATAAATCTCAGTAAGTTACTAATGCAACTACATGACATGCTAATATGCAATGACCAATATCAATTAACATAAGATAGATAGCAGCGGAAATAATAAGTGACATGCTGTCAACAGTAACATCCAATAATCAACCATATAAATAAGCACATAACAACAAATGAGAGGTTCCCTATCGCCAACCGTCCCATACCGGTTGGAAATAACGACCAGCTCATCATGCAACACATAAAGCTGAAATAAACACTCATAAGTGGATACATATCCAAGGTTTCACCCCACTGGAAGAACCAAATAAAGGTCGCTGCGCAGCTTCAATAATCAACAATCAACATCTTCATAGCAGCATGAAAGCTCGAAGAGAAAACCCCGGTACCGGAACCAAATCATAAAAGTGTCACAAGGGACAAGGACCATGACACAAAGTCATGCCCATTAGCCAGATGCATTCACAAAGGAACGCTGACTTATCCTTTCCAAGGCCAATCTGGAGAAGGGGTATAGTAAGGGCAAAACAATGGTCAGCATTATAATGGACTTGGCTTTGCCATTATAATCCTTCCCATCGCCCGATGCAACAAATATGCCAGCTGGGCTTCTAATTAAATGCTAAGTAATAATATTTTAGCATGAATAACAACTTAAGGTTCCAAAGTAGGGAACCACACCAATTAATCACCATAAAGATGCAAGAGATTACTCATGAAGAGTTCAACAACAACGAACACAAGAAGTTTCTCATAAAAGAGCACAACAACGATAAACGGAATTTCTCATAAAGAGTACAACAACATTGATCATTAAAACGAGATGATTCCAAGACAAGGCACGTACCAAATACGTCCTAAATATGGTACCCACAAGTTAATCATAAAGAACTCAACCCAAACGGTAACTCACAAATAGTACAAGGACTATGACCGAAACGACCATAAACATTTACTCACAAAGATATAGTAGGACTATGAACTCAACCATCTCATCACACCTGGAATTCCAAAGTAGGAAATCAAAATGAGTACACCTTAAGGTTAATCAAACCGTAGGTACCCAATCGCCAATACACGCTTTACCTTCGTCCTCAACGAACCAATCCCAAACCCCCAAACGAATCAAAAGGTTAATCTTTAGAACATGATCACGACCGGACTAAACTCTACACTTTGGTGTTCAACCACAACCCTCTAGGTACTATGGGACATCGCCTAAAACCTAGACCAAGTCTTACTCGAAAATCAATTCGATTGGAACAACCACGAACACATCATAAGATGCCCAAACTTATACCAGATGATCTTCGCAAAGATAAGTCAAACCAACGATACCTCAATAAGACGTTCCAAATCCCAATTAACACTTAATTAATTTCAAACACAAACTCGATCACAAGGGACCCAATTCTATCACTAGAGTGCACTACAATGTTCACTAAGGTCGACTAGGAGGACACCCAAGATTTGGATCAAAACGTATTCTTTAGTCACACAATTTAACAAAATGTGCATTTTTCAGGGATCTGTGCGGCCGCCCACGATGGGTTGTGCGGTCGCCCAAAGTGCCTCAAAACAAGAACAAAAGTTCTCAGAAAGATGCGCGGCCGCCCAGGAAGTTTTGTGCGGTCGCACAATATGCCGGAATCGCCAGAAATCGGGAAGAACAACATGAGTTCTTCCATTTCTATACCCAAAACACATTTAACCAAAATCCCAACTTCCAACTCATGTACTAATGTACCAAAACAACTTATAAGTCTAAAAGGACTCCTCAAACAACATTTAACAACCAAAAATCAAGAACCAAACCAACATTCAAGATTTCACCATTTTTGATCAAAAACCCAAATAAATTCCAAATAAATTGCAAACTCATCCTAACTTCAAATGTAACACATCAAACAACATCTAAACATGATATGAACATTTTAGCATTAAAATGGGGGAAAAGTAACTTACTTGATAAATCTCAAAGTTGATGGATTTCAATTCTTTTTGGCTTCCTACGATCCTATCGACGATCTAAACACATTTCATGTTTTAAGAAATGAGAGATTATGAGAGGAAGATGGAGGAAATGAAGAGAGAAGGAAGAGAGAAATGTTTACCTTTTTCTTGAGGAGAGAGAGAGAGAATACTGAGAATGAGTTTGTGAGAGAGAAGGAGAAGAAGGAAGAAGGTGAAGTTAAAAGCGAAGTTACACTTAGGCCCCTTCCCCGCCTACTAACACAATACTACACTCCCTGCTAACAATTAAGACCCAACAATATTACACTAACCCGAAAGACTCACATAAAATGCTAAGCATAATTATGATGAAACATAAAATGCACACATAATTATTTAAATAAATAATAATTTAAATAAATAAATAAGCAATTAAATAAATAATAATTATTTATTACTAATAAAATAGAGCCTAGTTTTCGGGTCGTGACAGTAGCTGCACGGTCGAGCATAGAAATCTGCACGACCGTGCAACAATTTACAGAAATGCATGTTCTCGCGGCACACTTTGCACGACCGTGCTAAAAATTGATACACGACCGTGCCAAAATTATCAGACAAAGCATGTTCTCACGGTACAATGAGCACGGCCGTGCCAAACAAAGGACACGACCGTGCCAAACGAACCGATCCGACCGGTTCAAACAAGACACCCGTTCGGACCAGCACTATTCATACGCACCGGTTCAAGGTAATTGAGGCGCACGGCCGTGCCAAACAAAAGAGCACGACCGTGCCAAACAATCTGCACTTCTGAATTTTTGTCTAAATTTTCCTCAAAATCAAATGAATTGCAAGTAGATCCGCATGGTATGTACTTAAAACATAAAACCATGTTATTTAGGATAATCTTGCCTTTTAAAATTAATGTAATCAAGTGAGTAGATCCACATGGTATGCACTTAAAACATAAAACCATGTTATGAAGGGATAGTCTCACTTGAACCTTTTAATGAACAAAAACTTTCAAACCATTTTTCTTAATTTTAGATGAAGATCATCAGCACTCTATTAACGAATTAGAGTCCCTAATCGACATCAAAAACCTTATGATTCAACAGAGAAAATGAATCAAAGTAAAGCATGAAAGCTTTTTCTTAATACAAGAACTCAAACTCAAACTAAATAATGAGCGGGGCTCTGATACCAATTGTTAGAACAATTTTAAACCCTGAATGCCACACTCATATTTAAGTAAGAGAGAGAGGAAAGATGAAGCGGAAGCGTTTAAGAACAATACCTGTTGAATCCATGGATGATGTAGGGAGAAATGAATAAGAAGAAGATGTAGGGAGAATGCTCTTCTAAATGATAAATGTCTTTCCTCTTTACTTCTTTAACACTTAATGAAGATTTATGGAGATAGTACTAATGAAAATAATCAAGTAGTCTTAAGGGTTGATGGAATGCCCTTTATATAGTAGACTTGGTGACATTTCATTTAGGGACCACACCCTTTCAAGCTTTATGATAATAAATTACCCTTTTGCCCATCACAATTAGGTAATATATATCCAGGAATTCTACACATTTTATTATCAACTATACTTTATAAATTAATATTATAATCATAACTTTATGAATGGAAGTCTAAACGACTTGTGTTGCAAGCCATGTTCTTACAAGAGGGAGTACCACTTTCTTATAACGATTGTCTAAATTTACTCTAGATGAAGAGTTATTTTAAGCATTCATAATGAGATGGATCGAGGGAGTACATAATTATCTAGCAAACGAGAAATAAATCAAAGTGAGAGGGAAACACAGTAATCAATAGGAGATCTCCTATTGAGTGAACATGTTTATGCATGGTTGATAAATGTGATACTCTCAGAAACATAGTTCTATTTTGATTTTTTATGATCAACAAAATTAAACTTTGATCAAACATTGGTGTCAATCTAATCATCACAACAAAATTCTAAAATCTGTTATTGATTAATGATTAATCAATTACAACTTTTATAGAATGATTAGATTGACACTAGTGTTTGGTCAAAGTTCATTTTTATTGATCATAAAAAGTCAAAATGAGATTATCTTTCTGGGATAGAGGGAGTATAATTAATCAATATTACACTTATTTTGATACATGTTATTTTGAAAAAAAATTATAATTTATTCCCCATTTCCTATTAAATGTTGTACTCTCTTTTTCATTGCCTCTCAAAATAAGTGAAGTGTTTCTAAATAAAAAAATATCATTCTTATAATTTTGTATATCACATCAGTTGGTTAGATAATCCCACATTAAAATTTAGGCCAATCATATATTTTTCATATATCTTCATAATTTGTGTATATCCATCCCTTGTATAGTCATTAGGAAAAAATATACTTAGGACTTTTTTGTAACAGATTATGAAATGAAGCGGTCAGAGTGTGAGCCGTGACTAGTAATAATAATAGTTGGTTATTATTTGTTAATTCGCGAATTGGGGTACGGAAAATCAACATATACTATTGGCAAGTTGAAGGAAAAGTGGGGAAGGTTTGATTGATTCACAACTAGCTTAGGAAGTTGATTTTTATGGATATTTTCAACACCATTTTTCAAATTTTAAGAGTTTGTGGTTCCAATTAAATAGCCAAGTTGACGGAGTTGGTTGGATTAAAGATTGGTGGTAATGACAAAATTGGAAGGCTTCAAGATGTTAGCTTAGGAAGTTGATTATTTTTTTATTTTTTTTTGAAGAGAACTACTCCCTCCGGTCCAAAATAACTGTCACTTTTGGACCAAAATTTTGGTCCAAAATAATTATCACTTTTGAGCTAAATATCTCTTTTATCCTTGCATTGAAACTTGTTTTCTTTTATTAGTTGTCTTAGTGTGAGACATTAATGTAAGAAAGTTGCACATTTAATAGGGGTAAAATTGGATCTTTTGTCATTATATCATGATAATAATTGCATTTTTTAAGAGTTGTGCAAATGCCAAAAGAGATAATTATTTTGGACCGGAGGGAGTACTTTTTTGTAACTTTAGTATTACTTTTATCATTATACACTCAGATTACATATTTATCAACAATTTTGTGCTCACTCCGTTTTGAGTCCAAATTCCTTTACGATTTTATAAAATGTACCACATCAGTAATTATTGTGATGACTATTTTATGTCTCTAATATCACTTATGGCCACCACTTTATTTGTTCAAATTGTAAACAAAAAAAAAAAAAAAAAACTCTTTTTCTTTTGTACATCATCATCTATCTTACTTTTCAATCGTGAATTCGTGACCGTAAAGTAAAAAGGCCTATAGGGACTGATGGTATTCTTTGTCCATGGCTTTCCCTCGAAGACAAATTGTTTTAGGATAAAATCTTTATGAATATTCTTCTACAAGTTTGTTTGATTGAGAAGAAATATAACAATATAGGCTCCGTTTGTTTGTTTGGCGGAAAACAACTTCCGGAAAACATTTTCCCCATTTTCCGGTGTTTGTTAAACACCGGAAAATGGGGAAAATGTTTTCCAAGGAAGTGGTTTTCCTCCATTCCTAATGAAAACGTTTTCCTTACCTCCACCTAAGGAAAACGTTTTCCGAAAAATGCTATCACTTCAATTGTTGTTTTAACTCCAATTTTTGTTTTACGAATTTTTTTTTTTAAATATACCCAGTTAATTAAAAAATATCTTAAAATATTTTATTTTTATGAATATTTTGCAATATGTTAAATTATTAACTTTAGTCCATTATAATTACAAAACTACATTTCCATTTTACTTTATAATTGAAATTGGAGATAATGACTAATTTATTGATTATTTCTTTTTAATATATACTCTAGGTGATCAAAATTAATGTATCTAAGCATTTTCTTAAAATTCACCAAACAGTGAAAATAACATTTTCCGGAAAACATTTTCCAAGAAATCGTTTTCCGGAAGTTATTTTCCGCGAAACAAACGGAGCCATAGTATGTACAAAGAACAAAAGAAAGAAACTAATTGTAAATTTGCTTGCATTGAGAAAAATATAACACCCCCTACCCTATCCAAATGAAGAGGATAGACAGGTATTTTGTGCTACGTCCAATATACAGCCTCGTTTAATTCTTTAATGCCGCTAGGTAAACCTAGTGTTTTGATAAAAAAAATAAAATCAATCGTATTAGACTATTATATTTTATTTATTTATGTATTGTTTATATCATGATAACAATTACACTAAAATTATTTTCTTAATTAAAAATTTAATATTTATTTAATATGAAGATAAAAGAAAATATGACATTAATTATGAGCTGGATCTAGACGATGCCGCAAACTGCACCTAGAAGCCATATAAAAAAAAAAAAAAAAAAAAAAAAAACTACACTTTCTTTGAAAGCAATAAAACTCCAATTTCGACCCTGAGTTATGGTACTTAATTAATTAACCCTAAAACTTGCTAACTTAGATATTTATATTTGTTGCCGACATGCCTTTGTTTTATTATTTCCTTTTTAAGGAAAAATGCCACAAAAAGACAAGCTAGCTAGCTAGCTAGCTAGTATCTGAACCGTCTTGGCTTTAGTCATGAGATTGCTTCTTTGGCTTATAACCATAAATGTTTGCTTTCATATAATAATTTTATAAGTATTCAAACCCCAAATTTTCATCGCTATTTTGTACGATATGAGCCAATATTTCAATTGGTTCATCAGTTTAAATAGAATACAATTGATTTCAAAAAAGAAAAAAAAAATACTAGTGCAAAATTTATAAAAGAATGAGAGCTAAGTGTAATTTGTTGACATTTGCCCCCTTTGAAGTAAAAGAAATAATACACTAGAGTTTTTTTTTTGCCCCCATTAACAAAAAGAGAAAATTTTGGGGAAACTAGTTTCTCCATAAGTTATAAAAAATCATGTTTTTATAGGGGTTAATGTTTAGGATTTAAGGTTTAGGGTTTAGGCTTTTTAGGGTTTAAGAGAGGTTAAAACAAGGACTTTTTATAATTTATGGAGGAACTAGTTTCTCCCAAAACCAACTCAAACAAAAATACAACTAAAAAATTTCGTTGTGCAATTTTTGCCTCCTTTGATAAAAATTCTTGACTCCGCCAGAGCAAAAAAGTGAATATTATTTCCTCTCTTAACAATGTTGTGGTTATGAGTTAGACTCAGATGACATACTCCATGCATGCATGTATTTTACAGAGGTCAAGAGTTTCGGGTTATATTGCAGAGGTTAAGAGTTCTCAGTTTTGTTGTATTAAGTTAAAGTTTGCTTGTGTAAATCGCTAAAATTTAAATGAGACAAATTTTACAAAATGAAAGAATATTAAGTTAGATTGGAAAATTTAAGGCCAAAATATGTTTAGCCCCCAAAGTATCCACTCATTCCCACTTTGCCACCCAAACCCAGTTTTGTCCCAAAGTGACCCTCTATTTTGCCATTTGTCCCAGTTTGACCTATGACCCCCTATGACCCCTAACGGCGTTAGAAAATTAACGAGAAATGGTCATGTGCATGTCATGTGAGGGGTATTTTTATCATTTTTCTTGAAAATAGAAGGGTATAAAGGTCCATTTATACCCTTTCTCCACCACCACCATCATCAACCTTCATTCACCACCACCAATTTTCCAGAATCCGGTGACCACCGCCGCCATTTTTCCAGAATCCGACCACCACCACTAACAATTCTCTCAAAAATCAAATTGAAAAACCAAATCATAACCTGATAACCAAGTCGAAAATCGTTCAACGTCAAAGATCAAAATTCGAAAATTAAAAACCAGAGATCGAAAACCAGAGATCGAAAATCGAAATCACAAATCAAAACCCAGATTTGTTTTCAAAGTGAAAAATAAATTGAAGTCAAACCCAGATTTGGGTTTTAATGTACGAAAACGGGAGGTCGATCAGAGGTTGGGAAGGATGCCAGTAGCTCTCCGTCGTGGCCTCCCACCAGACCGAAGGGGAGACACCGAATTAGACCTTTGCCGGTCCGATTTATGCTCGCCGGAGATCAATAGCTTGGACATCCCTTGTTTAAGATGAGCATGCCCGGCTTCTAACTCCTGGATCTTCTTCAATAGCTCCTCCGCCGGTGGCAGAGGCGTCGGTGCTGCCGTGTTATCCATTTTGGCCAACACCCAATTCGAAAAACTAAAAAAAAACCCAAATTCTTAACTGGGTATTGATAAATCTTGATTTCTTGAATTCCTCTGTTTTCTTAACTGGGTATTAAAAACCCCCAAAGTACCCCTCACATGATATGCACATGACCATTTTTCGTTAACTTTCTAACTTCGTTAGGGGTCATAGGGGGTCATAGGTCAAACTGGGACAAATGACAAATTAGAGGGTCACTTTGGGACAAAATTGGGTTTGGGTGGCAAAGTGGGAATGGGTGGATACTTTGAGGGGCTAAAGGTATTTTGGCCAAAATTTAAAATGGTGGTTGTTCTCCTTTGATTTTCACATTATCATTACTCCTGTGTTTAGCATGTGATTGAGATTTAACTACACCACTCACTTCATTAGATTAGATAAGTAATTGAGATGAATAAGCTGTTCAATTTGACCTTACGTATATCTATAAATTTTAGTTAATTTAAGTGAAATTCAATTTACAATTTATGTTAATTTAGTTCTCATAGTAATAATTAAAAATTATTGTTGATGATAATTTTAAAAATAATAAAATTTAAATTATAAATATTAGAATTATATTTTTATTTAAAATTCAATTAAATTAATTAAAAAAAAGGACCAACTTTCACTGAGATAAACAATAACAATCAAAAGAATAATTCATAACAATTTGTTTAGATTAAAAGGTGATTTTTAATTAATAATAATAAAATTTAAACATGAATATAAATATTATATTTATTTAAAATTCAATTAAATTAGTAAAAAATAAGATTAACTTTGACTGAGATTAGAAGAAGGAAGTAACAATCAAAAGAATAATCCGTGACAATTTGCTTAGATTAAAAGGCTAGTGCATAGTAATAATGTAGTTGCGTTTCGGATATGCATGCCATATATACGTAATCCCTCCTCATGCAGAACCTACTGTTAACCTTAAATTTATCCAGTTCCAACATTCTTATTGGACCTTCTCCCCCCGCCAATAACACCACTATGCTTTGTTCCAATGTGAACTCTTAGTTGAAAGGGTACAGAGTAGGAGTCGAGTCGAGATCTCTTGTACCACTTTTGTGTGCCACTCCATGTACCACTTCTAATCTAACCGTTCACATGTTTGCAAAATATTACAATAATACTACTCTTAACAATTGTGAGCCATTAGATCACTTGTGGCATATGAAGTGGTACACAAAGTGGTACAGAGGATTTGGACTCACTGAGTAGACAGACGTCATTCCCTCGTACTGAAAACAAATTAAGTAATAATCCCTCTGTCCCATAAAACGATCTTCACGTTTTTTTTTCGTTGTTATTACGAAGGATTTTGAGCAATAGTTTTAGATTGACTCAAGTATACTAATGAAAATCTAAAACTTGTTATTAACGCATCATCAATAATACAATAAATAACAAGCTTTAGATTTTCATTAGGATAATTAAATTGACTTAAAATCCTTTCTCAAAGTTCCTTCGTAATAAATGTCGAAAAAAGTGTGAAGATCAATTTGTAACGGAGGGAGTATTACCGTTCATAACTTGCACCAATTATACGGACCTTAAAATTATTAAAATTAAAATTGATGAAAGATAATTATTATAAGACGGAGAGAGTACTCTATACTTCCCTCCATTCAATATATATACTTCCCTCCATTCAATATAAGAAATCAGAATTTGTATACACTAAATTAAGAAAAAAAATAGTATAATGATATTGGAGGAGACAAAAACTTGCATGAGATCACACAAATATGTTTTCATGGGTGAGAACAATTTTAATAGGGAATTTGGGAGCAATTAAAAGCAATTTTCCGCGAAATGGAGGATCTCAACTCGCTCTCCACCCAAGTGTTACTTATATGTAAAACTCAAAAGTAATACTCCCTCTGTCCCTAAATGAGTGTCCATTTTCATGAAATCTTTGTCCCAAAATGAGTGTCTTTTTTTAGCATAACTTTCTCCCTAAATGTTTTTTTTCGAATTTTTTTTCACCGGTTTCTTTATACGTGTAAAACTAAATGTTTGGAAAGGAGATTACAGGATTATATATGAATATTTGCTACCAAATTTTACAACAAAGTTGACATTTTCAGTGTCCCTTAAAATGAAATTTGGACACTCATTTAGGGACAGAGGTAGTACTTAATATAACTAAATATAACAAAAGTGTTACTTATATGTAACAGTATTTATACATAAATGTAATGCATATGTAAAGAATAATAATAGTTCAACCCTTTACACCTTAGAGCTAAAAAACACTTATTTTAAGTAACATATTAAAAATAAAAAAATAACCTATAAATTAATGAATGTAATAATTTTATATGGAAAATTATACATATTTTTTCTAATGTGTAAAGTGATGCATTTTTCAAATAATATGTTACATTTTTAATTAAAAGAAGTATTACATTTTGTCTATACGTTTACTTGTATAATAACTATATCCATATGTTTTAAAATAATATGTTACAATGGGTTCAATTTATCATGGTACATGTAACAAAAATGTATTACAATTTTGCCTACCAAAGTGCTACATTTACTTGTACAAACAATTACATTTATGTGTATAAACTGTTATTTTTCCAATGTGACTTCTTTCAAAAACACTATTACATTTCAGTATAAAGACAATTTCAATTAGTTGTAGTTAGTGTAACACATAATTATAATTAGTATTACAGTTAAAAAATGAGTAAAATGCACGAACTTTTTTTTTTTTGTAAAACAGGTGTTACATTTATTTATAAACATTGTTACATACAAATAACACAATTGATACATTTAGTTATAGTAAGTAATATTTTTTAGAGGCGGAAAAACACTCAAATAAATATTTTTAAATAAAACAACAAAATTTACAATTTTTTTCTTTTTTAGATTTCGCTGCCATGTGACAGATTATGGGTGAAGCACGGGACGAGATCCTCTATTTCGCGCAAAATTTTTCCTAATTACTCCCAAATTTCTAATTGCCATTGTTATTAGGTCTCATAGGAGACTGACTCATTGGAGGATGTGTTGTTGTTAAAGTCTCGTTTGTCCCACATGGACTTGGCAAATGAAATTGATCTCGTATATATAGGTTGGATAACTTCACCCTTAACAAGGTCCTTTATATTAAAGAGATGAGGACCCAATTCTAATATGGTGTAAAAGTTGGCCCAAGTTGATGATGAGTTTGTTAGTCGATGGTCAGCCTCAATTTTTTTTTTAACGAAAAGGGCTAAAAGCCCCCTAAATTTTATTAAAAATAAGAAAATTAAATGTGATGGGGGACTAGACCAAAACCATCACGAAAGAACAAAGAGCAAAAAATAAAAAATAAAATAAATACAAAGAGAAAAAATTATCCCCAGTTTCTTTTAGAGCCTCCCAATATCTTTTAGAACCTCGGCCTTTAGACTTGACCGTACTCTTGCCATGTCTTTTTTTCCCGGAGATAAACCCATCCTCTTAATTATAGTAGTCATCAAAAGAGTGACCATCCGCCATTGGTGCCCCCGGAGATACATTCACACCTCCTACCGTTCCTTCGTATTGACGAGCTTCTGCATACGCGGACATAGATACATCTGAATTATAGCCTTCCGAAGGAAACTTGGAGAATGAAAGACCGGAGACTCAATTCTAATAGTTGTAACTTGTAAGTATAAAAATTAATAGAGTCAGTCTTATGAAAAATCTTTACATTAAAAGATTTTGTTTATATTAAGGGATGAAAACATGTTTTGCACTAAAGCGAGTGTAAAACAATTTTTTATCGAAATTTTCACAAATTAATGTAGGAGAGAGAATAGTAGGGAGGAATGAGTAGATTTTATTGTGAATATGAAAATTAAACCTCATTAAAAAAAAAAAGTTACGTACCATTTCAATTTTTTCAGATTTTTTGAAAGGACGAAATCACCATATAATCACAACACATTTATTTTTAGATATATACTTGATGACTCCCTGAGATTTGGGGTCAAGGAGACGTATCTCCAATTAGCTGCCTCTTGTTCCTGAATCACATCACAAACAAGAACACCGTTAGGACCAGAGCCGGGTTTGAATCCGGCTTAGGCACTCGGGTGTGAGAATAAGATCTCTGAGGAAAACCTAAGGAAGAAGGCCTGTGAAAGCCCTGTGTGTGATTAGGGTTAGAGTACGCCCCTTGCCCATGAGGGCGAAAAGAAGTATTTATAGGTAATAGAAGAGAGAGAATAAAGGGATAAGATCTGGATATTAACCGTCATCGTACGGATTCAGGACACGTGCCAGGATCTCATTAGTTTGGTCAGGAAAAGACACTGAAAAGTGGTATATTGTTGGTGGGTTGTGGCTCCACCACTCACAGTCATGGTCTGACATGTACGGATCGTTAACGTCCCTTAGACGTATTTACCAGCTGGAAAGTGCGGGTTCCGGGCTACTTACTTGGGACACAAGTACGAGGCCCATAAAATAACGGGAGGCAAAGCCCTTCTCGTATCAGGTCAGCGATCGGGCTGAGACCTCGAGCATATCCTTCCACGGGTTTGTCCGGTTCGGTCTTGAGATTCAGGACCCGGCTAAGATAAACTCAATCAGTCCGGTTCACACGGGCTTGGCTCCGGTCCGACAAGCTCGGGCTCATCAATATTGTATTCTCTTCGTATTTCTTATATAAATGTACTCCCCCCGTCTCAAAATAGATGTCGTTTTGGGAGTTAAATTTTGTCTCAAAATACTTGTCGTTTCACTATATTCAATGTTTTTTTTTATGGGGAAATGACAATTTAGGGTCCAAAGTTTAGGGGGTGTGTGCCAATAGGGGTCTGATGTATCAATTTTGTCAATTTAGGGTCCAAAGTTGCAAAAGTTGTGCAGGTTAGGGTTTTTTAACGATTCTGTTAACAGAATCCAGTTAAGTCAAACGTGTTTTGCACGTGGACTTAACTGGAGTTTGTTTTGAATATTTGGATGGTTATATCGTCATTTCAGACAAAGAAAATTAATAATATTTTTTTTTGAAATATTAAATTTTATTTTCTTATATTAAATTAACTAATAATTAAAATACTTTTTCAAGAAATAAAATATTTTTTTCATTTAGAATCACTATAAAATAAAATGTATAATTTTTAAAAAGAAAAAGTGTAAAAAAATTATATTAAAAAAACACTTAATTTTTTTTAAAAAGAAGAAAGTGGGGATTGAACCTTTTTTTTGTGTGTGTGTGGTGGTGGTTGGTATTGTTCATTATTAATATTAGTATTCTAATTATTTCATTTTTTCATATATTTTTTTTAAAAAAAATTATAAATAATTTTCCTTGTTTATAACTTCATTTTTTGTGTTTCCAAAAAAAAATCACTTTAATTTTTATTTGTTTTTTTTATTTATTAGTATTTTTAAAATTAATTAAAATTATTCGAAAAATAATAATGAGAGTAAATGACAATTTAGGTTCTACTATATAAGGGGTGTGTGAAATGACACAAAACCTAGACGAACATCCAAAACAAACTTCAGTTAAGTGCTTCTGTTACTTAACTGGATTTTCTTTACAATTTAGTCCAAAAACCCTTAATTGACTAACGTTGTCAACTTTGGACCTTAAATTGACAAAATTGATACATCAGACCCCTATTGGCACACACCCCCTAAACTTTGGACCCTAAATTGTCATTACCCCTTTTTTTTATTGCTCTATACAAATTATACCCTTAATAATGATAGTAAACTATCTATTACCTAAACATTTAATTACCTATGTAGTTGAATTAGTTTAGGGGTATTTGAGACTTTTTCACATTCATTAATGAAATTTCTTAATCTCATGGGTCGACCCGTCTCATAGATGAGACAGATCCCCTTGTTCTCATGGGAGACCCTCTTATTTTTACTTTTCTCACTAACAATATTTACTTTTTCTTAATTTTCGTACACAATCAAAGTAGAAACTTTATATTATACTCCATTATAGTGAGACGGAGGGAGTAATAAACAAAATTGATGGCATTATTTCAGTACTCCGTCGGTCCGTCCATACAAAAATAATGCAAGTTGATGATCCACTTGCATGCCCGGCGTAATCCGTGTGTGGCTTTCTCTCTCTCCTCTCCGGTGCAAAAGCATTCCTCCAGGAAAAGATCAAACTAACTTAAACATTTGCAAGTGGCTACTCACTCTCTCTCACACACCCACTGTGTGTGCATCAATGTCTACATTACTTTCTGTATATATACAAGACATCTAAGTCCAGATTTCTATATTTTCATTCTCTTTTTATGAGGAGAGAGAGAAGAATTCAAATGCCTTCTAAGGATTCCTCTTCAATTCAAATCCACAGAATCCACAACTCCGCCACTTCCGGCGCCACCAACCATAAACAACCCACTACCACCGCCAGCACAACAACAATATGGAGACTACCCTCCTCGATTTCCGTGCCCGATGATCTCCAACACCACCACACTCACGTGGTGGGTCCCAACCAGTGCTGCTCTGCCGTGGTTCAGACCATCTCCTCCCCAATCTCAACGGTCTGGTCCGTCGTCCGCCGCTTCGACAAACCGCAGGCGTACAAGCACTTCTTAAAGAGCTGCAACGTGATCCTCGGCGACGGAGACGTCGGCACTCTCCGTGAGGTTCACGTGATTTCCGGCTTACCGGCGGGATCTAGCACGGAACGACTCGAGATTCTCGACGATGAACGGCACGTGATGAGCTTCAGCGTTGTCGGCGGGGATCACAGGCTGAAGAATTATCGATCTGTGACGACGGTTCATGGATCATCGACGGGTAACGGAACGACGGTTGTAGTTGAATCTTACGTTGTCGATGTGCCGTCGGAGAATACAAAAGAAGAAACCTGCGGCTTCGTTGATACGATTGTACGGTGCAACCTTCAATCCCTCGCCCGAATCGCTCAGGATACGGCCAAAACCAACTAACCTGTAAATTACTTTACTCGTAAAAAAATCGTGCATTTTCTTGGTTCATTAATTACTTTGTTTTCTTTTTTAATTAGAGTAGTTCGTTGTTCATGAATTTCTGAATGTATGTGTTACGTAATTCAATTCACAATCTTCAATGTTGTAATGTTGACCGTTGTACATATTAATCGGTCAATTCTGAAACGTTCATTCAACACACAAGATCGATACCAAATCTTCAAACGGTACCACGTACTTCTCGGGTCACAAATATAAGCAAAATTAATTAAAATCACACTTATTAAAAAATAGTTAAATTTAGTTAATTATCTTGATTTTGTAATAAAAATATATTAAAATTACTAATATATCCTCATATTAAATGTGTAATAAATGTACACTTGTATTTGCTAATGAGTAATTAATTATGAGTATTTTTGGTAAAAGAGTGTTAAATACAATTACATTTAATGAGTTTTGTATTGAAATCCAACTTTTTTGCTTATATTTAGGTCTAAAAAAAAACCCAATTTTTTGCTTATATTTGTGTCCGGAGGGAGTACATTTAATTATAAACTTCTTTAATTATCACCCTTATGGTTTTGAAGAATGGATGGAGGGAGTATTTGAGTAGGGTGATAGAGTCGAGCTCAAACATGTACATGCATTCTTCAAAACCATTATTAAAGCTCTCGTATTGTACTCCATCCGTCCCGATTTAAGGTTCTTACTTTTATTTTTAGTCTAGCTGTCTCAATTTAAGATTTACTTTACTTTATTATTTAAAATAAAATTTGGGACCCACTTGTCATTCACACAACAAAAACTTCATACCCACTTACAACATTTATTTTTTTCTTAATCTCCGTGCAAAGTCAAAATGAACAAATGGGATGGAGGGAGTATATCGTATGTTTCATGCAGGATTAATTATACGAGTGAAAGAAAATTCATGTAGACTAATTCTAAAAAAAAAAAAAAAAAAAAACTACTCCTTATGTCTCAGAGTATATGTTCATCTTTCTTTTTTAGTTTGTCCAGAGTATAAGTCCACTTCCTAAAATGGAAAGAATCTTTAATATTCCTCTCACTTATTCTCTCTACTGCTTACTTTTATACTCACAACACCAATCAACTTATTATTCTCTTTCACTCCTCTATCTCTTACTTTACTTTTATACTCACAATATTTACATCACTTCTACCATTTCTTAATTTCCGTGTAAATAAGAGGATGAACATATACTCTGGGACAAATGAGTAGCTAGTAGCAAGTGAATTCCGGTAAAGGAAGGTGGATTTATTCAGAGATTTGGGGAGTGTGGAATGAGACAGAAGTTCTTGGAGATAATTACAGTTGATAGTGATGGTGGCGGCGCCTATTTAGGTCGGTCTCTTGTGGATCGATGATGGAGAGCCGGCCACAAAAGATCGGTGGTGGAGGGTCCTGAGAACACAACTGGCTAGCTGTAGGCGAAATTAAAGACCTGTTTTAGACTTTGGAAGGTTCAATCTTCTACATAAGATATGTCAACCCCCAAAGGTGATCGCATTAAGTGAGTATCAATGAGTAAACCGCAAAATGAACCCACGTACTATTGCCCCAACATCACTTTGACCTGTGTACTATGAACTCAGTAAATGTACCTTACGTACTATAGTTTTATTATCAATTTCCCTGAGATTTCTAACGTCAGTTAAAAAGTTAACAAGGTTGTTAATAACTTAACATAAAGTTAGATTCACATTTTTAAAATTGACCCTAAATTTTAATATGAACACCCCTTATCATCTTCTTCATCTCTTTCTTCTCCATAGCCCCTCACCTTCACCTTCACCTTCACCCTTACCAGCCAAGTGCCGCCCCATCTCCACCCATCCACCCCCAGTCACCACCGCCGACCACCCCAGTCACCACTGCAGTTGGAGTTGGTGTGTAATAGGTAAATAATGTTAACCTCAACTATTGAAAAGCCTATCCTTAAGATACCCTAAGTATCCCAGCACCTCCATCTTCCCGATTTCCCCATCCTTCCCCGAAACAAGCGTCCACTACCCCCTCCCAAGACACCGCCGGCAATTGCTTTTCTTCATGACGCCACTGGTGAATGCTCTCCTTCAATGGCACCGTCATATCATCTCTATGACCCCGCCCTTCCTCCCTCCCTCTTCCCTATCGTTAGCTTCCCCTTCTTCTCCGACATATTCCCATACATCCATGTAACAAATCTGCAGCCACCCCCACTTCTCTAGCAATTCAATTTTCCTTCCCCCACCAGTTCACAATTTTTTTTTCTATCATTAAGAAATTAAGAATAAATCCCAACTAGTTACAGCAGCCATGGCGGACGAGGGGTTGATTTCATGGCTATACCAGTTTCTTTGAAAACTACTTGAAATTTGGGGTTTAGATTTAATTTGGTTTTTTGAATTTGGATTTTGAATGTGGATATGAGTTTGGTATCTTGGGGATTTGAGATTTGGGATTTGATGCTAGAGAGAAGAGAGAATAAATTAACATTTCTGAAAAATGAGTAGGGATGGGTCTGGCGTAGGGGTGAGGAGTGAGATTGGTTTGGATTTAAAATTGATTTGTTTAAGTTAAATGGGATTTAAATTGGTTAGTTTGACCACATCATGTGGTATGTACATGATGTTTTTAGTTGATTTTCTAACCTTCATTATGATTCAAGGGGCAAAGTTGAATAATTTGAATATTAGAGTCACACTTGTAAATAAGAGTCATACTTTTTTGTTAAGTAATTTACAGCCCCGTTAAAATTTTGACTGGCATTACAATTCTCGGAGAAATTGATAATAAAACTATAGTACGCATGGTATATTTACTGAGTTGATAGTACGCAGGTCAAAGTGATGTTGGGGCCACAGTACGTGGGTTGGTTTTGTGGTTTACTCGAGTATCAATTGCTCCGTACTTTACATTGTTTCAAAATACTTGAGATGATTACTGATAGTATTATTGATAGTGTATTAATAAAAAAAAATTAAATTTTTATTAGTATAATTAAATCAATAGTCTCAAATTATTGCTCAATGTTTTTTCGTAGTAAAAAAAAAAAAGCGTGAGTATCGTTTTGAGATGGAGGAACTAAATGACATTCATACTTCCTCGATCGCGCGCATGTATTTCAAACTTTATACTCCCTTCGTCCCATAACTATGTGGACAAAATTCTTTTTTGGGTGTCACATTGATTAAGTTACACTTTCCTAAAATGGCCAAAAATCTTTACTATTAATCCATCTCATTTATCTCTTACTTTACTTTTATACTCACAACAACAATCAACCTACTATTTCCTACCTCACTTTCTCTCTCCTACTTACTTTTCACACTCACAACAACTACCCACTACTATTCAATCCTTAATTCCCATGCAAACACATAATTATGGGACGGAGGGAGCATGTAAATAATACTTCTCACTTTCATGAAGATAAGTAAAGTTAAATCAAATTGATTACCACTGTCAAATGACATGATCCTTCAGGTACTGATGTAAAAGAGTTGTTGCAGCGGAATAATAATAAAAATAAAAGGATAGCAATTAATCGAATCAGCGAATTAATTGACCCAATTCGAATCCACGAATTAGGGTTTGGCAAGAACAACAACAATAATGATGAAGCTCTTGAAGAAACGAAGGAATCCACCTTCCACAAAACCAACAATGGTTTCCAGGGTTTAACCCACAAGGTTGAAAAGTTGCAATTGAATAACAAGATGAATGAATAATGTTTACAAACCCTAAAATAGGTTTTATACTCCCAAAAACGAAAGCAACAAAAATACCAAAAATACCCTAAATTGTTTAATTAAACCGAAAACAAAAACTGGGAAAATTCCTGGCCGGACAAGCAAGCGGGCGCTCGCACTAGACCAAGCGGGCGCTTGGTGTGAATCAGACGATCGGCCAAATTTCACCGAGGTAAGCGGGCGCTTGGGTGAGGTCGAGCGGGCGCCTGGCTGGCGGCAGGTTATTTGGCGGAACCTGTGCTACATCAGGTACTAAGGGAGTATATTGTCTTGGTCAAAATAAAAGATTTTGAGAAAGACGTTTGTGACCAGGCAGAAGTGAAATTAATTTCTGAATAGAGTTAGGGTTATGGGTACAAGTTGTAGTACTCCCTCTATCCCAGAGACTGACTAAGATCCTAGACTAAAGTTCTTAGTTGCTTTATTACTACTTAAAATGGGTCATGAGACTCACTTGTCATTCTCACAACAAAAACTCCCTACCCACTTTCTCTATCCTACTTTTTCATACTCACAACATTTATTTTTTTAATCTCCGTGTAAAATCAAACTGAGAACCTTAGTCCAGGACGGGAGAGTACTATAATAGAGGTGGTGGTGGTGGTTGTGGAGGAGGAAAAGATTGAACAGGCTGCCTCTGATCTCAACTTGACATTGATTCCTCAGCTACAGAATAGCAACTTGATACTATTATTAACTATTTTTTCCTTCTTTTATCATTTTCTTTCTATTCATAATTAATTAAGGTGTTTTTCTGTACTATTTTTTTCAACTTGGTTGGCAAGTGGAAGCTCAATTAGTCGAAAGCAAACAGGCTTTCTTTTCAAAATTCCTTGTTTAATTTCCCAAGCCACCCCTTTTCTTTTCTCGTGTGCCACACAATATTGTTTTTATATATTTCATTTATTTGGGGGTATAACTACAAATCATGGATTTATGATTAATAATTTTTTGGGGTAATGACAATTTAGGATCCAAAGTTTGTGGGGTGAGTGACATTTTTTTTTTTTTTTTGGGTCTGATGTATCAGTTTTGTTAATTTAGGGTCCAAAGTTAACAACGTTAGTCAATTAAGGGTTTTTGGACTAAGTTGCAAAGAAAATCCAGTTAAGTAACAGAAGAACTTAACTGGAGTTTGTTTTTGATGTTCGCCTGGGCTTATGTCATTTCACACACCCCTTATACAAGGGACCCTAAATTTTATTTTACCCTTATTATTATATTTTTGAATAATTTAATTAATTCAAATATACTACTAAATAAAAAAATAAGCAAACAAAAAATTAAAGTGGTATTTTTTTTTGACACCGCAAAAAATGAAGTTATAAACAAGGGAAATTAATAATAAACGTTAAAAATAATTTTATGAAGAAAATAAAATAATTAGAATACTAATATTAATAAGGAAACAATACGAACCACCACCAGCCAAAAAAAAAAAATTGTCCAAATTCCCACTTTCTACTTTCTAAAAAAATAAAGTGGATTTTGTTTTCGGAATATAATTTTTTTAAAACTTTTTCCATTTTAAAAATTATACTTTTTATATTATAGTGGTTCTAAATGGAAAAAATATTTTTATTGTATTTCTTGAAAAAATATTTTCGGTAAATGACGTCTTAATTATTAGTTAATTTAATATAAGAAAATAAAATTTAATATTTCAAATTTTTTATTTATTTTCTTCGTCTGAAATGACGATATGCCCATGCAAACAATCAAAACAAACTCCAGTTAAGTCCCCGTGCAAAACACGTGTGACTTAACTGGATTCCGTTAACAGAATCGTTAAAAAACCCTGGTTATGGGTCTTGCTCGGCTTAACCCAGATAGGTCATCATAGGCCCGCTTCAAGGAAAAAGGCTCAGCTCGTCTTAGCAATGGCTACCGAGCTGAGCTTAAGGAATTACCCGTTCTATCTCGGTATAAACGAGATGAACACAAGAGACTTCATCAAAGCCCTTTTGACCTGACAGCAAAGGTCTTAAATTTAAACGAGTTTAGTTGGGTCCACCTTAGCTCGGTCCACCGAGCTGGGCTAAATAGCATCATCACATTCTAGAACCTTCCGTAACTGAAGGAAGCCCAGCTACTAGGGAATTTTCGCTCACAAGACTCCTTTAACCTATTATGGATAAGGATGGGCTAATGACATCATTAGAGATAAGGGTGACCTCACCCTATATGGATATAATCAAATCTTCTAGAATATCTAGAACTTGGGGGCAAGACGACTTCACTCTATAAATAGAGGTCTCAAACCCTAATTTCAAGTTAATTCTCTCGCCCTTAGCTCTTTCTCATTTTTCCAAGTTTTCCCTCTCAAAGAACATCTAACTTATTCTCACGCCGGAGGGCCTTAGCCGGTGAAGCCCCGGCGAAGCTCACGTGCGGTCGTCTATTTCAAGTCTAGCAAGGCGTTCCAGATATCCAACATTGGATCCGGCAACATTGGTCCCATTTTTGGCTCGATCAGAGTCTGTTAGGAAAATTCTACAAAAAAGATCTCGAATTACAGAATAAATAATAAATAAATAAATTAATAAACGGGAAAATAAATAAACAGAAACTAGATTGAATGTTTTGTGCCGAGCCGTGTGTTGAACACACTGTCCTTAAGACTTATTCACCCCCTCACCGTGAGTGCTTGAGGTTGTCGTCAGACGCTAGTCTCCCAGGATAACTCGCACGAACCGGATGCTTCCCAGGATAATTTTCGTATTTTACATTGAAGTGGTTTGCTGTTCTATTTATACTGTTCCAAGAGCAGTTCAACAACCAATAATTAATTAAAAAAGGATAAGCTTAATCCTTTGTTAATTACTGAGATAAAAATGATAAGGCTTGTCTCTTCACTTTGAGTAGAACACAAACCCACAAACAATTTTGTCATTCGACAAATTATTTATCACAGAAATAAATCATATTTCATTCACATAATACAAAAATACGCTATTTTTCCAACAAGAGTCTAATATATCAAAGAATTTTTATTTTAAAATTAAAAGGGGCTATGTTAAAAAGATGACGTATCTATTTTGTATTGCTACACCTTTACATTAAGAGTTGGTTTTGGGGGAAACTAGTTCCTCCATAAGTTATAAAAAGTCCACTTTTTAACCCTTTAACCCTAAGCCTTAAACCCTAAAGGACCTAAACCCTAAACCCAAAACCCTAAACTTTAACCCCTATAAAAACAGGACTTTTTATAACTTATGGAGAAATTAGTTTCCCTCAAAATTTTCTCTTACATTAATCCCTTCATCTAAAATTGATTGTCCCGTTTTAAGTATATTAAGACTGCATTATAAATTTAAAAATTTATTGATTTTAAAGCTTTAATTTTTAAAATAAAATTATTTTTTTAGGACAAATAAAAAAAGAAATGAGAGTATCATATTGACATGGAGTGAGTATTTCCTATAATTTGTAATTACTCCGTATGTTTTAACCAAAGACAAGTCAAACACGAAAAGGTAAAAATTCTTAGCACAGGATTCTCATTTTGTGAGCTCTTTGGACAAATGCTTGGGTCAAATATGTGGCCCCAAACGATGCCATCTATCCTACCATTCTCTCATTTAAGCTCAATATACGAGCCCATATCGTAGCATATAATACTCATCAAAGTATAAGCCCAAATGAAAACCCAAGAATTATCTAACTGCCCGAACTTGGTTTACATATCATCCAAACAAACTTCTACCTCATTTTTTACTCCATCAATCTGTCCCTGAAAGATAGTTCTCTTTTTTCGTTGTTACTATGAAAAAACTTTAAGCAATAATTAATGTTACTTTTATTATCTTAATGTGAATCAAAAAATTGGTATTAATAATATTCATAATAGTGTATCAATAACAATTTTTGAATATTCATTAGAATAATTAAAACTTAAAAGTAGCTTTAATTATTGTTCAAAGTTCCTTCGTAGTAATAACGAAAAAAAAGAAAATATCTTTTATGGGACAGAGGGAGGAAAAGAACTACTAGTACTAATTCCTCCTCACACATGCTATTTTTATTTCCCAACTATTACAAATACGAGTAATTATAATGTTCAAATTTTACAATTATTGGCTTAGGCATGTGTTACGGAGTAGATAGTAATAAATGATAGTGTAAAGGCTTGAAAAAAATTCAACATATTTATATGCTTTCATAAATATAAATATAGACGAATTCTCATATACAACGGCCGCACATGGTGCGGCAATGTTGTTTTGTTCCGCTCCTTCTCGCAGCCACTTGCTCCGCTACATCCGACCGTTGGATCCAGCCCTCCCACTTCCCAGATCGCGACACGTGTCTTCACTAGAAAAAAAAAAACCATTAACTTTAAAATACTATATCTTAAGATTTATAACTCAGATTTTTTTTTAAAAAAAAATACCGTTGTGTTCATCTCGACGAGACGAATAAAACTACATAGGTAATGATATGGTTTGATTTTTATTTTTTTTAAAAAAACCTTTTTTTTTACACACAAAAAGTTTGAGTTGCTTATCAGCTGAGATGTAACACTCTGTTCAAATAAAAGTAACAGTTTCATATTCAAAAAGTAACACTTTTACAGTCAAATGTAACAGCAATTTTACAAAAAAAAAATTGTTTTGATAGTTTTTGTGGTTAAAAAAAATAATATTTGAAGATTAACAAAGTGAATATATGATTATAATTTTTTATATAGATGAATATAACATTTTTATTTAGTAAATGTTACTTTTCTTCTTTAAAAAAAAAGAGTAAAAATTCATATATATAATCGGGTTTGCATTTCAATTGTTACTTTCTCAGTAAAAATTGTTACATTTTCAGATATAATGTTACATTTAAGAATATAATCTGTTACAATTGAGGAAAAAAATATTACATTCATTTTTTTATAAAATGTAACATTAGTTTAGTTTGTCAATCTTATGTAATTTTTTTTTTAAAAAAGTGTTACATTTGAAAAAAAAGAGTGTTACATTCATTTATAAAAAGTGTCACATTAGTTTATTTGTCAATCTTTATGTTGTTTTTAATCTATATGAGCAAAATTGTGGTACATTTTGAAAAAAAAAATGTTACATTTGAAAAGAAAAAAAATGTTACATTTCATTATAATAAGTGTTACCTTTGTTGGGAGGAAAAAAAGGTTTGGGGTGGAAAAAAAAAAGAAAAGAAAAGAAAAGAAGAAAGTAGGCTCTTGTCGCACGGTGCAACCGTTGCACAGGAGACCTCCTCATAAATATATAAGTTTACATATATAAAACGTACTCCCTTTGTCCCAGACCAATGAGCACAGTTTGATTTTTTTGGTCAACTAATCTTTGACCATAATTTTATGAATATTTAGATATCTCTATACAATTCTAAAAATTGTTAATGATAGTATTTCTAATAGTGAAACAATAACAATTTTTAGATTTTCATAGAAATATTTAGATATTCATAAAATTATGATCAAAGATTGACTCAACTGACCAAAAAAGTCAAATTGTATCCATTGGGCTGGGGCAGAGGGAGTATATTATTATAATTATGGAAATGAATGATTTCATCCACGTTTACTTCATTAAGCTTTGTGACCTTTATTGTTTCTTGGGCAATGCTAGGGGCAAAAAAAAAGTTCACAAAATGATGGATACTAAATGAGGTGGCGATATTTTATTGGTTACATCGATAGTGGACCCGGCACACTCTAATAAAAAACAGCAATGAAATATTGACACATCATTTTGTAGACCAAATTTTGTGTCACTTTTTTGTGACTTTATATTTACCCTTGTTTCTTTTCTTGATGTTCACCTCATTCTTCAATTTCTTAAATTCTTTCTCACAGTTCTTTTTTTTCCTTCCACTAACCCGTTCTTCAATCGATATGCAATTTCTTAAATTCTTTCTCACAGTTCTTTTTTTCCTTCCACTAACCCGTTCTTCAATCGATATGTCCCTTGCTAATCGCAGCTTCCTTTTACTACCTTGACCGCTACTTCTCAGACCATCTCCAACAGTTTAGTGCAAAAATTGCACTATTCTTTATAATAGTGCAATTTTTACACCAAATATTGCCAACATTTTGCTTCAAATTTTATACTAAATAAGAATATAATGACAATATTCATTATTGTTTCACATATATAAATAATAGTAGGTTATATAATTTTATATTGTAAAATATTTTCATATATATCAAAAAGAAAAACAAAAAACGCACATTTAAAAAGAAAAAGAAGAAGAAAAATGGGATAGCGCAGCACTATCCCTTGCACTAAATTTGAAGCAAGTGATAGTGTTGCTCTATTAATAAAACAATGTTTAGAGTTCCATTGGAGTAAAACAATACTCTATATTTGGAGTTTTAGAGTACCGTTGGAGATGGTTTCATCCGCTCCCATGTTTCATCAAATTTATAATTATTATCTGATGAGATAGAATTTTGAATTGGCTCATTGTATGAATGTGACGACAATGATGCTTCCGGTGTATGCAATGGTGATTATAAGCTTGGATTGATTCTGATTAAATGGTAAGATTTGGTTAGGGTTTCACTTTCAAATTCCTCAACATAGATAGGTGATGATTGTGGATTAATTGAAGAGGTCATTTTTAAATCTTCGAGGCACAACGGTGCAGGTGCGGATCTAAGCATGTTGAAGAGGGTATTTTTTTTTTTTTTTTTTTTTTTTTTTAAACCAGGGCGGCACCTGGGAAGATTTTATTAATTATAAAATATAAGTACAAGAGGGGGACAACCACCCGACTCATTGCCGGATATGGAGCCGGACCTCGAAATCCAAAAAATAAACCAACTCCTCAAAAGGTAAAACCATCTAAAAAATAAAAGCCTGAAAAAATTAAACCAAAGAACAATCCTAATAAATTCAAATGAGCCCAATGATCCATCAAAAGTCCAAGACACGGGCCCGTCTGCCTCTTTTACAACCGAAACGAGTCCGTATGCCTTCCTTTCACTCAAGAAACTATTCCACAGAACCAAACACCATAACCAAGCCGCAGCAAACACCAACAACATCAAATAATTATCGACGCTCAACATAGTATCCACTTTCATCAAAACGTAACGCGTCCAAGACACTCCGTGGAAGCTCCCTTGACGATCCATATGTCCAAACCGTTTTATGAATATGAGCTTCAAAAGCCAATCTATCCGCAACCCCATTTGCTTGACGAAGAACATGACGTAACTCATACCCTCCAATCAAACTTTCACATTCCCGCAATTCATACGTGTATTGCCACGGACAATTATTTCGCCCTTTTAACATATTCACAGCTACTAAGGAATCTGAGTTTACCTGAACAGAAAGTAAACCCCAAGAATGACATAAGCGCAGGCCATCACGTAAAGCAAAGATCTCCGCCTTCATGTTGGTTCCATCTCCGTAGTAGTGTGAAAAGGCACAAACAAAAGCCCCCATACCATCCCTTATAATACCACCACCCGTGCACTGGCCGTTTATCGCGGAACCATCCGTATTCAAAGTAAAAACATGAGAGCGGGAAGGCTCCCATCTCAACAGCCTCTGCCGCCTAAACTTATGCTCTGCCACTTTGAGGCCTAAGCTCTCCAACAAGTCACGGTCATTCCCACTAGGAGCCCCTTTCGGGACTAGGAATGAGCACATCTCAATAAGAGCATTTTTAACCCCATCCACAATTTTGGCACTATTCATAACAGTTCCTTCGAAAATCGATTTACACCTTGCTTTCCAAATCTCCCAACAAGTAAAAAGCATAATACCCATACGAACTAAACCAACCTGTCGGCGCTTTGACTGTCCGCCACACCAAACAGTCCACAAATGATGTAAATCAATATAATTATGAGTCAAAGGGAAAAGACTAACCCAATGCCTCCAAACAGACTGCGCAATCGCCGACTGTAGAAGTAAATGATTAAGAGTCTCCCTATGACCACCTCCAGGACAGCACACACATCGAGATGGGATATTGAAGCCCCGAGACTCCAATTTTGCATCCACCGGAAGACCATTGTGCATAGCCCTCCACCAGAAACCACTGACCTTTGTAGGGATGTTGGGATGCCAAACCTTAGCACCCCATTCCACCAAAGGGCTGCGGACCCGAATATAATCCCACCATGCAGCTGTCTCAAAAGTTCCCATTTTTGTAAGAATGAAGACCGGACGATCCTCACTATGCTCATCAATATGCACCCTACGAACATTGGCATGTAGATCCTGCGGGATAAACTGAAGCATGTCCTCTAAAACCTGAATACCATCTCTCACTGTCAAAAGTTGATCTTCAGGAAGCGGGCCCCCAAGTCGAACCCCACACCAATTATCAGTCCAAAATCTGATATCTCCTCTGCCAACAACCCAACGACTGCAATCATCCAACTGATGTAAATATGACGATGCAGCTTGCCACACATGCGAACTAGAGGCTGCAGGTTGACATTTATACTTGACACGGACCCATTGTGACCATAGGGAATTGCCTCTGGTGGCCACCCACGCCAACTTGGCTAACATAGCCTGATTCATATCCCCCACCCTCCGAATTCCCAAACCACCTTCCTGGATAGGTCTACAAACCACATCCCAAGAAACCCAATGAGCAAAAATTTCGCTTTATAGTACCTTTAATATATAAACCGTTTATATATTAATAGAACCTGCTCCCAGCGGGAGTAGAACCTGAGACCTCCCCCCCCAGGGGAAGCCTCTAATACCAAGTGGATACCTGGATATGAAGAGGGTATTTGGACCCCTCACTTTTGTAATTTTTAAAAATTACTCTTTATAATATTCAAATTTACTGTATTGGCCCCCTGAAAAGAAAAATTCAGGAGGGTCTATCCGCCACTGCAATGATGGTGAGTTTCCAGAGGAACCCTAAATCTAGATTGAGTTTGTCCCATGTACTGGACCGACAGTATTGGCAATGACATTATACACATGAATGAATGAATTATGCATGCCATAATTTTGTCTACATAGTCGGTTGCTTAGCTAACTTTTTGTAGACAAAATTATGAAAAATCAAAAATCAAATAATACTGTTAAGGATAGAAAAGCTTGGCATATAAAAGTTCATTCCAGGTATCTTGAAGCCCTGGCAAACACCAATGTACACAATCCGCATAGCTCACGGGATTCGCCACCTGCTCCGGTGTCAAAGGACTCCATTGCTTTTTATATATCGATGTGTGTGCGTCTTTTCTGTAACTCGACAGTTGGGTGATGTTAAGAAATGTAATCGGTACTTTTGATTTACGAAACACGTCTCCTATCACTTGCATTATGCTTTTTCTTGAATCCGAACCCCAGTAATTCGAATCATCTATCATAGTAGTTTGGTTGTAACAATTTCCGTCCGGTTCCCCTCCCCAATCTACACTCCTGTTGAACAAAAGGAAATCTGTTAAGTTTCCACTGATCAAAAAGCTCAAACTGATAGATAAATGGCCCAACAACGTATATCAAGCTAGATAAAATCTGTACTGTATAATATTCCTTCCTTAAGAATTTGAGCTTAAATTTTTTTAAAGTTAACTTGATTGATAATGATTGATCCGAAAGAAAATGTGTCTACTTACTTTGCATGAGTAGGAGACATGCTAGTAAAGAAAACCCTAGTTTTCTTACTATCCATATTCTTCTTAACCCATCTCACCATACTCTTCATCCCCATCCGGTAAGCGTCCTCCGTAGACACCTCTACTATATCTTGTACTTCATCTTCAAATGATCCTTGTCTGCTCGAATAAAAGTCAAACACGGTCAAAATCTAGATGAAAACGAAAATTTTAAACCACTAAAACTAGGGTTTTAAAGTAATCTTACAAGATCTTAAACCTTAGACCAGTCATCCACCAAAGGTAGGTATTAAACACCATAATATCAACTCCTTTCCAATGCTTTCCATGCTTATTAATCGAACCTTTCCTTACAACCCTATCTGATACCCGGTGGATCACCGCGTCGTCTGAGTTTGATTCCACTAGGAATGGGGCCCAATAAAACTCGATCGTTGCATTGTAATCCTGAACATCAAAAAATGGGAAATATATATATATATATATATATGTGTACATCAAAATAAATATGTGTGACCAAAAATGAAATTAATTAGTCCATCTCATCGTACGTGGCGTTACCTTGGCTGTGAAAATGGTTAGGGAGCCTTTGGTAACCATGGATTTAGCATTTTCTGGGATAATAGAATGGAGAAGACAGATCATAGAAACATATTGGCCCCTGTTTAAGGAATCCCCTACAAACATCATCCTCTTTCCTCGTAGCGTTTCCAACATTAACGTTGCATTGAAGCTGTTGCATTATATTCGTGTAACATATTAGAAAATACTTCATTGTCGTCAAACCTTTTCAAAATATCATAGTAATAATTAGATCATATCATAATAATTTTCTGTATCCATCAAAGAATGGAAGAAGTATATGATTTAATGTGAAAAAACCATAATTTATTGTAATATATACATAAGTAGTTTAATACCAAAAGGTATAAACACGTATACAATTACACATTGCATTCAAATTTTTAAAGTATATAGGTGCATTTTGCTTTTGTATTACATCATTTTTATCTTTATTCATACAATTTAATTGGTTGACTTCAACTTCAAGGGAATAAATAAAATATAAATGGGACCCACAATCTCTAACAAAACACAACACATACGCACGTCGTACAATTGGAACTACCAAATGTGATCGTAAACTAAAGAGCGATGCCTGCCCATGACACACCAACAATAAAACCACTAATCATTGCAAAAATAAGTGAAACATTTTAAACTAAGCAATTTAGGTGAATTTGACAATGGTATAAGCCAACGGTGAATTAGCCACATTAAGCACATGAATCCACTTGATTTTGAAACATTAATGTTAGTTTTAACACCTTTAAATTTTAGTAAAGTAATATTTTTAGTATTATAAATAGTATTTTATCAATTTTGAACCAATCATGTAGCACTAGCATATGCAGAAATATTTTAAAAAGTTTGACAATTCAATTTTGAAAATTATTATGAGACAAATGAAGTGATTTAATTTCCTTTTGTAAGATTCAACTTGACATTTACATCATAAAGATAAGTACTCATTTATGAAATTTTGGTCAAAATTTCCTCAAATTCACAAGAAAAAAGTCAATGTATAACAACAAAAAATTAAAATGAATGAATGGAATATCAAAATGTTGTACGTGACTCCTTTGGTACAACAAAGAATGTGAGGTCTAACATCTTACTCCCTCTGTCCCGAAATGATCTTTTTATTTGTTATTTTTTATTGTCTCAAAAAGTTTTTTTTTATTTCTACAATTTAAGCTTAAATGTGTATAAACACAAGATGGCTAGTAAATCAAATGTTCATATCCTTAAAAAGTTTGAATAGTCAAATGTGAACATCAGGAGTACCAAAAAAGAAAAAGAAAAAAAAAAAAAAAAAGTTGACCGACCTTGGTAGAGAACAGCCATGGGGTTGCCACCTCCAGTACTGGTAATCCCTATCCGGCCGGCCACGCTCTTGACACGTCAACTGCGGTTGAATGTACGGACATTCCGATTCCTGGTAAAGCGGCCGGTTCGAATCATCCCAAACCCACTTCCCGCTAAACACGTCACACCGTTCCTCGGTTTCTCCGATTGCAAACGGCAGCTTTTCCTTATACTTACCGGTGGTTGAAATGGGTTGATCATCTGCTGCCGTTGGATCGAGTTGGCTGAAGATGCAGCTGAAATCTTCGCCGTAGAGGACTGTGACGAAGAATATGAAAACTAGGAGGGTGAAGAGGTAAGGAGAGAGACGAGTTTTTCTGACGGCGGTTGTGGTGGAAGAAGAGGCGGAGGAAGGTGGTGGCTTCATGTCAGTGTGTGTTTTTGGTGTGTGTTTCTGTGTTCATAAGTTCTCTGTGTGTGTGTGTTTAGGTTTTTGGTTTATTTTGGGGTTAGTTAATGAAGTGTTGTATCATATGATGTGTGCTTGAATAAATACATAGATCAACAATTGGTGGGGAATTATTTATTCATTCGATACATTTTTATTTTTTTTCTTCTTTCTTATTTTTCTCATGATGGATGTGAGGAGTAAAGTAATTTGGGAATTATTATTCCATCCATCTCATAATAGTTCTGTCTCTTTTCTTTCATTTGACGAATATAATATAATTAATACTAAGCATGTGTTTCTAAATAAGTTAATAACCCCAATGTAATTTTTCAGCAATTTACAAATGATAAAAAAATTCAAAAATTGATAAGTCAACTGTAACATTTATGATAATAGTAGTACTAATATTTTGTCTTAAAGAAAATCCCACTTCTTCAGCTAAGCAACTTGAAGTATAGTACTTATATTCCATGACAACTACTCCTATATGATTGATTTATTGTCCTACCTAAAATAAATTATGCTTAGACAAAGAAAAATAGTACACCAACGAACAAAAAAGTCAACATTTATGCATTGTACAACTACTGGTTTATGTATAAATTTCTATAACTAGCTATGAATTAGTATTGGTTAAAACAAAGTACTTATATTTGTTAATGAGTTAATTATTTTGTCAAAATTTTAAAACAACGTACCCCGTGCGAGTAGTTTACAAAAATTATGATTCCATTTTTTGTAAATTAGAATATGTAAATTTAATTTTCTGTATGAAAAAATAATGTTAGAATTATCTAAAATCTTGTTCCAAAATTTATCTAAATACATTTTCATTTTGTGAGGGTTGTATTTTTTTTTTTCCAGCTACGTGAGAACCTCATTTACTATCTCTGTTTTGTTTTTTTCCAAATAATAGCTTTTCACATAATTATCTACCAGAAGCTTTCACTTAATTAATTTATGTCGTTAGAAGAAGAAATAATTTATAAAGATTTTATATTAGACACAAAAATTAAGGTGGGTCAATGGTTTCCAGCAAATTATCTTAATTTGTATAAATGGGGTAGTGGGTAGAGAGGGTGATGATGAAGCTATCATGTTTACCTTACCTGCCTTCTAAGCTAAGATTGTGGTTGTCAAACATGGCAAATCATTTTCATCACTCTTTTCTTTTTCATTCGATTAAATTATTTGTATAATTAAAGGGATGTAGGAGGGGATTTGGTGGGTGATTGATTGGGGTTTTCTGGTACAATTTCAACCTCATTTTGTTTGGTCCCAACTGCTGCTTCTATTTATATCTCTTTTCATCCTTTAAATTTCATTGAAATAACGGAGCAGTTGAAGACATTATCCATTAAAAATACTACCAACAGTCCAACTTAAAAAAAAAAAAAAAAAAAAAAAAAAATTCCTTTTCAGTTTGTACATAAAAAGGTTTGATTTCCGATTGCTTAAGAAAATGATTGTCCCTATGATTTAAAAAGTCTGTTAAATTTTATTTTTACAAAAATATTATAATCCATATGAAAAATCCATCAGCAAGAAAATCACTTTCCTCCCTGAAAATGTTACTATCAAGGGCAAAAATGTAATTTCCATAAGACAAGAACAAATATCTCATTATCTTTAATTTTGTACAAGTAGTCAGCTTTGCATGTAAATTGATTTTTTATGATACTTTTTAGTTTTTTTATTTAGTGACAAAATTGAGTTTTGATCAATATATAGTGAAAATTTACTAATTGATGCGGACACCAAGACATTGAAGTTTTTTGGAGTCAATTGGGCGTGTGCGCGAGAAACTGTTGTAACGTTTGACTCCGGATTAAGTTTTATGTATTTATTTTGGCCAAAATATGTTTAACCCCCCAAAGTATACACTCATTCCCACTTTGCACCCTCGCGTGAATTTTGTCCCAATGTGGCACCTCAATTAACCGCGAATCCCACTTTGCCCCCTAGCATCAAACGGTGTTAGAAATTTAACAGAAATAGGTCATGTGCATGTCATGTGAGGGGTATTTTGGTCATTCTCATTTTAAATTTAAATAATTGTATAATTTATCATCCTCTTTGTATATACTCCTATAATTTAAAGACAAAGACTCATGTGAGAACAAGGGGCTCCGTCTCATGGGTGAGATGGGTCGGAACCTTGCCCATGACCCGGTCCATGAACAAGTTCCAAGGCCCATGGGGCATAACCCGCCACGTGGCACCCTTTCATAGGTTCTTTTTTTTTTTTTTTTTTTTGCTGCTGCTCCAGGACCCATGGGCGACCCTTCCACGTGGCAGTCTCTCATAGGCCCGAAAAAAAAAATTATTTTTATATTTTCATTTTTGGTTTTTTCGGTTTTTGAAAAGTAATAGTTACTATAACTAAAAGTAACAAACGTGTTACTTATATGTAATAGTTTGTATACAGAAAAGTAACAGTGTTTTTTTCTATGTTTTTTTCGTTTGCCAAAAGTAATACTTATTTACAACTAAAATGTAACGAACGTGTTACTTATATGTAATAATGTTTATACATAATTTGTAATACATATGTATAGAAAAGCAATATTATATCTATATGTTTTCATAAGTTACAATGGGGTTCAATTTATCATGATACATGTAAAAGTATTACATTATCTATAGAAAATCTGGTACAATTTTCATCTATTTTTCAAATGTTACTTTTTCCTAAAAAATAAAATCAAAATACACAATATTTTACATTTTTGCAAAAGCACTATTATATTTCAGTATAAATTATAATTACATTTAGATATTGTTTGGGTTACATGTAATTATAGTTAGTATTACATTTGAAAAAATGGGTAAAAACGAGCTTATGTTTTTTTTAAAACAGGTATTACGTTTACTTATGAACAATGTTACTTTATATGTATACAGTCATTACTTTAAGAGATGGTAACTATTACTTTTGGTAAACCACTGAAAAGCCGAAAAAAAAGATATAAAAAAAAAAAAAAAAAAAAAAAAAAAAAAAACCCTGCCACATGGCGGGTCATGCCCATGGGTCAGGATCCGACCCGTCTCACCCATCAGACGGATCCCCTTGTTCTCATGGGAGACCACCTGCCACGTGGCGGGATTTTTTTTATTTTTATTTTTTTATATCTTTTTTTTCTGCTTTTTAGTGGTTTACCAAAAGTAATAGTTACCATCTCTTAAAGTAATGATTGTATACATATAAAGTAACATTGTTCATAAGTAAACGTAATACCTGTTTTAAAAAAACATAAGCTCGTTTTTACCAATTTTTTCAAATGTAATGCTAACTATAATTACATGTAACCCAAACAATATCTAAATGTAATTATAATTTATACTGAAATATAATAGTGCTTTTGCAAAAATGTAAAATATTGTGTATTTTGATTTTATTTTTTTAGGAAAAAGTAACATTTGAAAAATAATAACTTATGTATATGAATGTAATTGTTTATACAAGTAAATGTAAAACTTTGAAAGATGAAAATTGTAACAGATTTTCTATAGATAATGTAATACTTTTACATGTATCATGATAAATTGAACCCCATTGTAACTTATGAAAACATATAGATATAATATTACTTTTCTATACATATGTATTACAAATTATGTATAAACACTATTACATATAAGTAACACGTTCGTTACATTTTAGTTGTAAATAAGTATTACTTTTGGCAAACGAAAAAACATAGAAAAAAACACTGTTACTTTTTGTATATATGTATTACTTTTCTGTATACAAACTATTACATATAAGTAACACGTTTGTTACTTTTAGTTATAGTAACTATTACTTTTCAAAAACCGAAAAAACCAAAAATGAAAATATAAAAAAATTTTTTTTTTTTTTTTTTTGGCCTATGAGAGACTGCCACGTGGCAGGGTCGCCCATGGGTCCTGGAGCAGCAACAGGAAAAAAAAAAAAAAGGAACCTATGAAAGGGCGCCACGTGGCGGGTTATGCCCCATGGGTCTTGGAACTTGTTCATGGACCGGGTCATGGGCAAGGATCCGACCCGTCTCACCCATGAGACGGATCCCCTTGTTCTCACATGAGTCTTTGTCTAATTTAATTAATATCAAAGTATTTTTCTTTAAAAATATAAAAATTCAATAGTATTTATTACTAAAATAATAATTTTATATTGTTGTAAAAATATTAGGGAAAAATCATACTCCTATATCAAAAGTATTTATTTTTATATTGATATTAAAAAGTTTATCCTAGTAACTTCAAAAAAAAAAGAAAAAACATGTCCAGTAAAGTCTTGACCTCGAAAGGTTTCCGGGACCGGCGAATACGGCTCTCCGTCTCGACGGCTATACAGTTTTACGATTCTTCAAGACAGGCTTGGGTATGACCAACCTAGCAAGACGATTGAGTGGCTGATTGAGGCGGTTTCAAGTTCTGCCTTCCGCCATTAAATCTGGCGTTCCCCAACACCCCGAGAAAGAGATAGAGAAAGGGTGATTCACGTTGCCCTATCCCTCCAGTTCGTCCCCCCCCCTCCCCTCCCTTCAATTCGCCCCACCCCACCCCAACCCGACCGTCCACTCCCCTTCCCAGCTACACCATCACTATTTTCCATTCATCTAGGTTTCACCCAGTTGTAGCTATCAAAATCGAGGAAGCCTCGATCTAGCTTTCTGAGTTTGAAATTGAAGAATCAAATTTGGATATATATGAGTTTGATATTTTGAGTTTGGGTTTGATCCTAAGTTGAAGAAGCCCAGATCTAAGTTTTTTTTTGTTCTGCTTTTTCTTTTTCTTTGGATTTGATATTAGAATTGAGTTTTTAAATCTTGTAATGGAGGTGGTGGGTGGTGGTGGCATGGTTGTGGTGACTGGTGATGGTGGTTCTAACTGGTGGTTTTGATCCAAGTTTAAATGACATAAGAGCCCTTCCTTTTTTAAGTCAACAGACTGATATACTCCTCACTATGACATGCACATGACCTATTTTCGTTAAATTTCTAACACCGTTTGGTGCTAGGGGGTAAAGGGGGATTCACGGTTAATTGAGGTGTCACTTTGGGACAAAATTCGCGCGAGGGTGCAAAGTGAGAATGGGTGTATACTTTGGGGGATAAACATATTTTGACCTATTTAGTTTTGTTTAAATAAGCCTTATTTCGTTTTAGGGCCGCAGAACATATAAATACATTTTTTGAGGTATTTTTCGCCGTTTTATGATATTGACATTTATCCCAATATTTTTGTGCATGTTCATAGATTAAATAGCCGGGTTTTAGTTGTGTTGATTTTCTATAACTTTTTTGTTAAAAAAAATCATTTATACTTTTAAAAATATATTATGGTTTGATATACCCATTGTCCAAATCTTATTCCAAATCAGGTCCGGATGCTCAAATTCGGTTAAGGTTCCTTGCATTCTTTAACTCATGAGCAACTCCAATGATAAGTATCAAAACTAAATTTTGATACCAATCTCAAAGAGTTAAAATCTCTAGTGATAAAAATGTGATGTACCAATATTAGACAAAGAGTTAAAGGAGATACCAAATTTGGTACCTTGCCTAACTATCTGTTGTTGTTGCTACACCTTTGAAACTTTTGATTTGTTTTTGTTTTTAACACTTAAAAATTTTTACATGTGAAATTAAATAATAATTTAATTTTAAAATTCCAAATTTTACTTCTTTTTTATTCAAATTAAATAATCAATAAATTATTATTTAACATTATTCATATATAATTATTTTAAACATTAATTAGTTAAATATTTTATATGAAAAATAAAATTAACAATATATAAATTAAATACATAATTATTAAATTTTAAGTTTGATACCTACCATTGGAGATTTTTTTTTGATACCCTATGAATAGTACTTCAAAAGTACTAATATTTTATTTTGATACTTTTGCTTAACTCTCCCTATTGGAGATGCCTTTAAGGGCGACTCCAATGGTAGGTATTAAATGCAAATTTTGATACCTATAATAAAGTATTAGCATCTCCAATGGTATTATTAATGGGTACCAAAATTTGGTGTGGTTTTGCTACCTTGCTTAGTACCACACTAAATTTTTTATATCTATTGTTGGTATTTTAAAGAATTGCTAAACATAGTGCAAAAATATTTATCATGTTAAATTTTTTAATTTAAAATATAATATTTTTTATATAATTGTTTATGAAATTATTTATTTCATTTAAAACATAAGACCATGTCCAATAATCCAACCCCCTAAAAACATTCAACTACCTTAATATCACGACACCTCATCTTCTCTCTCCATCCACTTAATCATTCAACTACCCTCTCAACTACCCCTCCCACAATAAGCTAGTTTAGTTTAAAATTCAACTCCTCCCAACTCATCATTCTATACCCCACCACTTTTTATTTTATTTATAATCTTTATTTTTATGATTAATAAAATAATAGTAATAATAATATATAATTAAAAAATAAATGATTACTATTATTATTTATAAATTCGAGATTTTTTTAATTTTGTTAATTTTTTTTTAATTAACACTTAATAAAAAAAAAGGATAATTAAGGAATTTTTAAAGAGAAAAGAGGGTTTTTTTTCGGTGTCCAAATCAAACGAAACTTATATCAAATTAAAGAGGGAAAAAAATGATGAATTTTGGCGAAAAAATAAAAAATAAATAAATAATTTTCTGTAAAATAATTGAGTTTAAAAATTTGGGCGGAAAATTAAATTCGGCGGACCAATGAAAAGCCTCCACGTGTAAGCTTCAGGAAAAAAAAAAAAAAAAAAAAAGGCCGCCGACTCACGCACCACATTTGGGCGTGAGATACACGCGCCAGCTTCGAGCCAATGAGGGGCTGCAGCGTGTCCTTGCCGGGTCCCCCATTTTTTTCTTCAACCAGGTTGAAACAATTCAACCCCTCCCCTTCAACCCCCTCCTCTCAACCCCCTTATTGCACCCACTCAACTAGTTGAGCCCCCATTCAACCCCCTCTCAACCCCCTTATTGGACATGGCCTAATAATTCAAGTAATGATCATATATTGAAATTATTTATCATTTCAAAAATATTAATAAAGCTAATAACTATTAAAAATTAATTTGGTACCAAAATTTTGATACCTATGATTGGAGATGATTTTTTGATACCATGTAAATAGTACTCTACTCATAGGTACCAAAAATTGATTTTGATATAGAGCAAGGTGGTCCATTGGAGTTGCCCTAAGAGAACAAGAAACTTTGAATACTCTTATAGAGTCCACGGAAAGACTATAATTCTCAAAAGCCCCTATTTACCTTTATAATATTTGTAAATACCAAAATTACTCTTATCCCATTAAACCCTAAAAACACATCTCTCCTCTCACCTTGTAACCCTCTATCCCCTTCCCTAATCCGTTCAAATTCACAGACATCTTCCACTACCCAAAATTTTCACCGCAATCACCAAAATCGCCGCCGCCAACATCTCCCTCTTCAGTATATGCGTCGCCGTCCCGATTCCCTCTCCGCCTCATAACTCCTCTCTTCCTCACCGTCGCACGCACACGGCTCCCAAGTACCGTCCTGCTCAATCACAAAACGGTGGTGCTGTGAACTCAGAACGATCATGGCGTCGTCGCCTGAATTATCTAATCCAAACGGAGCATTGACAAAAACTCGGTTCTCCGACCTCAGACCACCGATCTCCGAACCAGTGCTCGAAACCCTAATCCGTACCGTTGGTGAGTTCTGCACACCTGTTCAAGTCGCCACCATACCCCTACTTTGCAGCTACAAGGATGTAGCCGTTGATGCCGCCACCGGTTCCGGTAAAACACTAGCGTTTGTTGTCCCGCTTGTAGAGATCCTCCGCCGCTCTACCTCTCCCGCCAAACCTCACCAGGTTTTTCTTTACTTCGCGCACATACTATACACAATAACACGTGCACACATTTATATGCATATTGAAGTTTATATTGTCAACGCTGAAATACAAATTAGTTCAGGTTTGAGAGTACCGGTACGATATTGGAGCTCATATGGTTTAGGCAAAAACTTATTTAACTCGTAAGGCATACATGAAAGGAGTATTTTGGTTTAAGAATAGATATTAATGGTCTTTTGCTTGAAAAAAAAAAAAATTCTTGCAATTCATGTCACCTGCTCATCGTATATTAAGTTTGTGGTGTTACTCATTAGAAAGTATATATAAAGGGTGTGTCGAATGCCAGGGTGTGTCGAATGCCGATTCACTTACTCTGAAAAGTTATATTGGGGCTCTTTTTACGCGAGGGAGTATTTGGTTCAAGAAGGATTTTGTACAGGCAATGGCATTTGCCTTGAATGTGGATGTGTTGGATGATGTTATTAGTAACAAATTATTTTTATATGAGAATTCAGAAAACAGAAGTAACAGTTGTATCGCACGTCATAGCTTATGTGATTAGGCATTAAAGTAAGTTGAGTCGATATATTATTTCACAAGTCTCAACTTAATTGATAACCATCGGACTTATCTGAGTGATTTTGAAATTGCATTATGCATACTATAGAAAAATAAATTGTGCCAACATGTATTATTTATAGACATGAAAATAATGGGGTCCGGAAGTTTTTAGTTTACGATAATTGCGATACATGTAGGGGTTAGATGGTGTTGCTGGACATTATGGCATATTTCATAACCTTAAATGGCATATCTTTGGTGGGACATTTTTAGGTTTATTTTACCTACTCTTGTATTTAGTTTTTGTAGTCAATTTCGGAGCTGTTGCTCATTTTATTAGTTATTGATAGCTTTTCTTTATAATGTCTACAGGTGCTGGGGATAATTATAGCTCCCACAAGGGAGTTGTCTAAACAAATATTTGAAGTGGCTGAACCTTTTATTGCAACTTTACCTAATGTGAAACCCATGCTTCTTGTTGGGGGATCGGATGTAAAAGCAGACATGAGGAGAATAGAGGAGGAAGGAGCAAATTTATTGATTGGAGCGCCTGGTAGGCTGCATGATATGATGGACCGGATGGATATACTGGATTTCAGGAATCTCGAGGTAATTGTTATATCTCTTTTACTCCATCTAATGTCGTTGCATTCATATCTCTATAGTAAATATACTCTTTATTACAACCTGCCCCACTTCCTCAGGTGGATACAGTTTTCGATGTCGTTATAGAATGTTTCATTGAATGTGTCAATTGTTTAGAATGAGATTCTTGCTTGTTAGTTCTGGAGTGAGACATAGCTATGATTACTGGTTGATGAACACATCATTATAAATCAACACAGTTTGTTGCTTTCAACTTTTGGTATCTCCTTTGAGTTAATGGAATATTATTGTAAGATAGGATTTCATTTTCTGGAACCTTTGTTAAGTTGGATAGCCACCATCATAATCTTCTGTACCATTGGTGATTATACAGATTTTGATTTTAGATGAGGCTGATAGGCTACTGGAGGAGGGGTTTCAGAAGCAGATAACTTCCATTATATCTCGCTTACCAAAGCTACGTAGAACCGGTCTATTTTCAGCTACTCAAACTGAGGCAGTTGAAGAACTTGCTAAGGCAGGATTAAGGAATCCGGTGAGGGTTGAAGTTCAGGCAGAAACAAGGGCAGCTGACCGTTCAACATCAAGCCAACAATTAGCTCACTCCAAAACACCCTCAGGCCTTCATATTGAGGCATGTATATGTGTTAAGTTTAATGATTTTTTTTTTTATTTGTTTTATTGTTTGGTTTGGACTACTCATCTTTAAAGGATTACTCGCCTAAGGTAATGGAAAATGATCAATTTTAGTGGTTCCTGATTGCAGTATATTATATGCGAAGCAGATAAGAGATCTTCCCAACTTGTGGATCTCCTTGTTAAGAATAAATCCAAAAAAATTATAACGTGAGTTAAGTTTGGTGTCACATGAGAAGTGCTTACTTTTTTTTTATCAGTTGGACTCATGCAGATTAATCATCATATATGTGTTAATGATCTACTTTTTTCCCTGCAGTTATTTCATGACTTGTGCTTGTGTTGATTACTGGGGCACCGTTCTTTCACGTCTTGCTACCTTGAAGGGTTATTCATTATTTTCCCTTCATGGAAAGATGAAGCAGGTAATAATACAGGGATTGTCACCGGAGTTCAATATCTAATGTATTCAGTCAGTATTGTAGTATAGCTTAACTTGTGATGTATGACCCTTTTCCATTCATTTATACTAGTCTGCAAGAGAAAAAGCATTAGCATCATTTACATCTCTTTCAAGTGGCATCCTTTTCTGCACCGATGTTGCAGCCCGTGGACTTGACATTCCAGGCGTTGATTGTATAATACAGGTAAATTATTGCCACAATTGACATAGGTGATTGTATAATACAGGTAAATTATTGCCACAATTGACATAGGTGATTGTAATTTGGGGCTATGAGTTTGCAAAGAACTTGCTGCACTTAACGTTACCATCTCTTTTCAACTGTTTAGAAATAACAATTTTTTTTTTTTTTTTTTTTTTATCATTTTCCGCTGTAGCACATTTAAAAGAAAAGAAAAAAAAAACAAAAAACAAGGGAAGTTAGTACAAGTGTTGTTTCTTGAGTAGGTACAAGCATCCTGCTTCATCAGATTCAGATCGCTCTGTTTTCAGATCTAGTTAAGAATATGCTGCAATCACTTTTTTTTTTTTTTTTGCTTAGTTATAGTTTGGTGCCAAGTGGATGTCTAGGCTTGTGGTTTCAACATGTTGGTTAAGGGTATCAACATCTTTCTTTCGCTTGTGCAGTATGACCCACCTCAAGATCCGGATATGTTCGTACACCGTGTTGGCCGAACTGCCCGTTTGGGACGACAAGGAAATGCCATTGTTTTTCTTTTACCAAAGGTTTACTATGCAATTTGAATATTGTTACAGTGTGCTGAGTGACATGCATAACAGTATTGAAGAATTATTTACTGAATGTGATACTTTGATGCTATGTCTGTAGGAGGAAGAGTATGTAAATTTCCTTAGAATAAGAAGGATTCCACTGGAAGAGAGGCATTGCTCAGATGAGGTTCCTGACATTGTCACTCACGTAAGCGTTACCCAATTTAAGTGTTCTGTCCATATTTTGCTTCTCTTCATATTCCCAAAGCTGAATGTGATTTGATTGGGCACCTTTCAGAAGTTCATTTCTTATTGTTCGAGCCTTTTATACCTGTGATTTTATGTTAAGGGATAGGAATTTTGTTAATTGGTAGTGACTTTTATCGATGTTAGCTTGACCATCAGAAGGAAGGGAACATATGTATAAATTGCATGTGGCATTTATCAACATTAACTTAACTACCTCGTTCAGATTCGTGCTGCTGCAAAGAAGGATCGTGACATCATGGAAAAAGGACTCAAAGCGTTTGTTTCTTACATCCGTGCCTATAAGGAGCATCATTGTCAATTCATTTTCAGGTTATATACATATCATATAGGGGAGATGTCCGTTCCCATGTACTCCTGTTTTAACTTCTTTATCTTTACGTTCAGGTGGAAACAACTTGAGATTGGTAAGTTGGGCATGGGATTTGGATTACTGCAGCTCCCTTCAGTGTCAGAGGTCAAGCAAGTCTCACTGTCTACTGAGGGCTTCGTACCAGTTGAAGATATCAATTTGGCGGAGATAAAGTTCAAGTAAGACTTCTGTTAATTGTTTGCATATATATACCGCTCTGGAACTGCTCCAGCCAGCCTCCTGGGCCGTTAATCCCTGACTTATGTTAGAGGATAGACAAGAGGCCCATTTAATTACTTATGTTTTTGTGCTTGCTTAGTGAATTGTCAAAAAGTACAGCCGAAAGTGGATTCTTTTCCTTCTTGTGGAATTCTTGAGAAAGAAGCAGCTATTAATGCAGCTTAACTGGTCTACCTGCTTAGCTTGGATTCACGTTGTTTAAGGCTCGAATTTGCTCGAATCGGGTTGGGTTTAAGTCAAGCTTGAACATGGTTTAGGCTCGCTTTATGAATGACCCCTGCTTGACTATAATAAGTTCAGTAGTCCCAAAATATATACTCCGTACAATTCAAGTTAAGTTCTATATGGTCTCCTTCTGTCCCGTGCATTTTTTTTTTCTTTGCCCAACCAAGTGCCCATTTTGTAGTAAAACTTTACCTTACACTCCCTCTGTCCCATAAAGATAGTATCACTTCCATTTTAATGGGCAACTTGATTGAATGTGAAATTAATTCCCCTTGTGAAATTTTGAAATTTGTTATAGATGCACCATAAAAATACTATTACTAACATTTTTTTTTATTTTTTGAATTGCATGGGAATAATTCATTTTGCATTTATTTTGTTAAATATAAATAGCCGACCCCAAATTATTTTGGGTATAAGGCTTTGTTGTTGTTGTTTGTTAAATATAAATCAAGCTGACAATTAACATCAAAGTGAGACTATCATCCCGTGAGAGAGGGGGAGTATACTTAATTTCCTTAACTGAACTTGCAATCACATAATTTGCTCAATAGGGGTATTCATGCATATGGGCTAGTAGTATGAATAAATTGGGGAATGATAGTATACCATCCTCATTCCCCAATTTTTTCATACTCAATAACAGCCCCATTTTCCACCGTGAACCAATTTGTGTCCCCCACATCCATTCCTTTGGGTAACGGGGAACTTGATTTTCTTCAAGCTATAAAAATTGAAAATTAAAAGGCTTAATAGTTAAGTATGAGAAGCATGTGCTTCAGACTAGAAGTTTATATTAAGAAAAAGAACACTCAAAATAAGCATTTGAGACCACTTTCACTTAAGTTCATAATACGAGGTCAAATTAATTCTCCCTCCGTCCCAAAATGATCTTCACGTTTGACTATTCAAACTTCTTAAGGATATGAACACTTGCTTCACTAGCCATGTTTTGTTTATATACTTTTAAGCCTAAATAGTAGAAGTGTGAAGAACTTTTTGGGACAATGAAAAATGGCAAGTGAGAAGATCATTTTGGGATGGAGGGAGTATAACATAGTAATTAGATTAAAATTGGAATGTTAGACTTCAAATGTCATTTGGTTGTTAAAACATGTCTTAGTAACACCTGAATCGCTTTTTTATTGCATAAATAGAGGGGGATGGTGGAACTCTTGTTTGTCTTAAATTTGAAACGTCACGATATCAAAATATAAAGTTCATGTTAACAAATTATTAAAATAATGTAAATCATAATTTAGTTAATGAAGATGAACCGTTTATTAGTAAAGAGACTCTTTTGGTTGACGCTCTTATAGGTTGTTAAAGTATTAGTAGTGTAATTAATACTCCCTCCGTCCCAAAATACTTGTAGTTTAAGGAGCTAAAATTTGTCCCAAAATATTTGTTGTTTTACTGTTTTCCATACAGTTTTGCCACATTTTAACAGAAATACCCTTTATTTACTACACATAGCATTATTGTATTCTTTATATTTTTCGGCGAGTTCTTGTGTTCCCAATGTTCTACCCTTTATTTACTACACATAGCATTATTGTATTCTTTATATTTTTCGGCGAGTTCTTGTGTTCCCAATGTTCTTTCATTGAAAATAGGATTGCTTCACCAATCACATTTAGATAGGTTCATAATGAAATGAGTAATTAATTATGAATGACGGTTAACAGAGTAATTTTAACTTGTTTCTTAATTCTTGTGCTTTTATTTCCGACTACAAGTATTTTGGGATGGAGGAGGGAGTACGGACGGAGTATGTAACTATACATACAATGAAATCCAATTTTAGTTCTGATTGTGAAAGTCCTCTAGTGTCGGACTTAAGGAACACACTTAGGGTAAAGTACTAAAACTGTATACTAGAACATTCTGATATTTGGGGGGTGGGGGAGGGGGGGGGGGGTGGGGAGGATACGATTGTCAAGCATCCTCTTCACCCCACTTTCAACTTCAGGGATTCCCCATACTCCACCCCATATCTAGTCAAATTGGCTAAAAACCGTCAACTTCCTATAAAATGCAATTCACACAATAAAAGGTGTAACTCATTCTCACACTTTCCGATAAAATGCAATACACATTCCATAAAATATACCCTGTAATCCATAACCAGGGACATAAAGTACCCCCCCCCCCCTCCGTAATAAATGTCACACTTCCCTTTTTTGTCCGGCCCAAAATAAATGGCGTAGATTTGAATGAGGAAAGAGTCTTTATGCATTTTTTTTTTTAATTGTACAAGCAATGCACAAACAAGTAAAGAACATTCATTAAAAACGTTAGACAAGTCAAATGCGACATTTATTATTGGGTTGGAGGGAGTAGTCAATTTAATTAGGGGTATAAAGTATTACTGGTACTAACATATAAATTACTATTCAGGGACAAATCTAGGGAGAAACAAAGAAAAAAGAACTTGCAGGAAAGGAAAGCTGTGAAAGAGCAAGAACCAAAATCCCAGAAGGCCAAACCAAGTAAAGCTCCAGCACCTACTATAATGAGGAAGAAGACTGCCAAGCAGAGGCGTGCTGCCCGGTCAGCTGAAGATGATGATGACTTGACTCGTGAATACAGACTGCTGAAAAAGCTGAAAAAGGGGGCTATTAACGAAGCTGAATTCGCAAAGTTAACTGGAACTGAAGATCTACTATGAAGCTTGACAGCAAGGATAACCTGAACAATTTTACTCTGATTTCAGTTTTGTCCGTCTTTCTTCATATTGATCTTCAGTTTCTTGGTCAGAGGAACGGATTAACTAACTCCTGCATACGCCATTTTCCCATGGTGGTTCTTGTGATCAGATGTGTAGCATAGAAAAGCATCATAAGAGAGTGAAAACAATAGTTTTTGTAGGAGGGAGCCTCTGTAATCACTGGTGTTGAATTGTTCTGTTTGAATTTGAATAAAATAATCAAGGCTCTTCGTTGTTCATTTAGTTGTTTGGTACCTGTCATGCTTTTTAGTTTTGTACACATATAATGGTATATGAAGAAACGGATATTTTCATTTTGGGATGGATGGGAATGCTTTCACTTTTCACCGCGAAATGACAAACAATGATTATGTAAATTCTAGTAGAAAAGCCAATCCTAAAATTGCATTGGATTCACATTATAATAATATATTCACCCATTTGCTAGATTTGTGGCCAATTTGCGTTGTTTATTCAAAAAAAAAAAAAAAAAAAAAAAAATTGATTTGTGGCCCAACATTACACTCAAGAGAAAAAGGAATAATGGTCTGCGGTCGACGGGTGTAAAATAAGTTTTTCTCCGTATTTTCACAGGAAAGTTTCGGAGGAGAGGTCCAAATTGGTAAATTGGTGTGTGGTGGGTCTGCGTTTCAATTAGTTTAAGATTTCCGCGCCAAATAAACAAGTGCGCACATCAACAGCCTGTCAATAATCCTCAGTCAACCACCATGTCTTCCTCCCTAATTACCAAACGGAAAAAAACACCGACACACTCTCCCCTCCCTATGCCCATCCGCAAACCCTAATCTCCATTCCCAACACTATCTAGCTCCTCCTCAAAATGGACCTAATCTCCATTCAAAACCTCCTCAACACTATCTCCTCCCTCCTCTCCGACATGGACCAGTCCGCCGCCGCCGCAGCTCCTCCTCCTCCGCCGTCGTTTGATCCCAAACAACCCGACACTCCAATATCCTTCCCGATCAAAACACTCGAAGACCTAGAATCTCGATCCTACTTGGATTCGTTTCACTTCCCCTTCAACGTAGCTTCGGTCAAGCTCCGAGAATGTGACGTGGAACTGGCTAATAGGCCAAGGATTCTGGTGTGCCATGATATGGCGGGAGGCTACGCTGATGATAAGTGGGTGCAAGGGGGAAGTAACCAAGGGGCGTATGCGATTTGGCATTGGTATTTGATTGACGTGTTTGTTTATTTCTCGCATAGTTTAGTCACTTTGCCGCCCCCTTGCTGGACTAATACTGCGCATCAGCACGGTGTCAAGGTATGTTCAATTTCCCATGATCAACAAGTTACTGTTGGAGACTTGGGAGTAATATTTGATATCTATGTACATGGTCCCCTATATTCAAATTTAAGACTCTATTTGGTTATGTGGACCAAGGGACTATATGAATTCATTTGCTTTTGCAACTATGTGGCTTGCAGCTTCTTGTTACAATTTTGTATAGTTAGTTGCAATTTTGTTCACTGAAAATAAAATGATACTCCCTCAGTCCCACACCAATGGGCACTTTTGGTCAAACTTACTTGAACTTTGACTAACATTTTATGCTAAATAATTTATCTCCATAAAAATTTAAAAATAATTATTGATAATGTTTCTATTACTAATTTAGTAATCTTTTTAAAAATTTTATGGAGATTAATAATTTAGTATAAAATGTTAGTCAAAGTTCAAGTTGGTTTGACCAAAAGTGCCCCTTGCTATGGGACATAGGGAGTATTAGATACTGATTTTGAAGTTAATCCAATTACATGTGAGAAATTAAACTAGGATTTTTTTTTTCTTTTTGGGGTGGGAGTGGTTATCTTAAGATTGTTTCCACATTTGCTTTTCACCTTTTCATCTTCTTGAAAGTGAAAAACTGAAAATTAGGATCACTGTGTTGCTCCTTTTCTTTCTTTGTTTGTATAAACAATGATGTTGGTCTGGAAATTTGGAATTTAGGTTTTGGGAACATTCATTGTGGAATGGGATGAAGGGACATTGATTGCGAACAAGCTTCTCTCTACAATGGAATCTGCTCAATTGTATGCTGAGCGGTTGACGGAGCTTGCTGTTGCTTTGGGTTTTGATGGGTGGCTGGTATTCTTCTCAATCAAGTTGCTTTCTTCATCATTGTCCTTTTTTTTTTTTAAAAAAAAAAAAAATAAATAAATAAAATTCTTGGACCTTTTCCTTTCATCGACTAAGTGCTCTAGAGAGCTTCACTCTGTCTGAAATGTACTGTAATACCCGCTTCTGATGCATAATTTAGGGTCCCCTTTAAAAACATTCTTCTAATTTCATTTACAGCAGTATGTACGCAGAATTAGTTCTGACCATATGCCGGCCAAAGGAAATGATGATGTTTGGGTAGGTTGTTCTGCAAGCAATGTGTCATGAGTTGACTTTAAATTGAAAGTAAAGATAATAAGTACAGTTGAATGCACACACGCATGAAAAATGGAGAAAGAAAAAGAAATAGCATTACCGTCCCAAACTTCCAACAGACTATTGTCCATTGTTTCTTGAGAATGATCATTTAAGAAGTCCTTATTGGTATCGAGGAATGAGGGACTCTCTACATGGGACACCTGGTTTAATTCTGCTGGTCTTCTCTCTATGAATCCTAAAGCATGGTTGCAAGTATATTGATTTTCCTGAACTTTGAGTATGTTCTCAGTACATTGATCACAAGAAAATTACTATAAGGAGCTGGTTAGGTTTGGATGCCAACTTCCAGCACAACAACAAAATTACAACTGAAATATTGACAGCCAAAATTGAAAGAAATTGTCAATGAAAAACTTGCTCACACTCCCTCCAAGTATAGCTAAGTAATATAACTAGAAATCTTGAAATATTGAGCACAAAGTTTAAATGGTTAATTATGAATGCCAACAGTGGCAGAGTGAGAAGTCTCGTAATCAAGCAATAAATATGGAAGACGAAACCTCTAGAGATACATGATACGTTAGCATCAAGACCACGAACCCCACCTTTGGAGTAGATGAGGCCATGCAGTGCCTGGCTCAGATCTTCATAATATTGCTGGCCAATGTTCATTTTGCTATCATGTATAAGTATGCATTTGCGCGAATGAAGTTAGAGCAAAATTCAGTTTTTGCTATCCTCGCAAAGTCTGTGTTGGATTAGGTGCATTTAGAAAGAAGAGTATGAGTGATCTTTAATGTTCCCATACCACTACTTTTGTTACATTTGCGGAAACTAATTAAGGATAGGCAATTATGACTCTTGACTACAACGCTGAAAGCTTTCTGAGAGCGCAAGCGTAAAATATGTCTACAGAACTTTAGCTTGTATTAAAGTGACTTTTACAAGAATTATTTTTGTACTCTACTGTTTGACAGATTAATATGGAGGTTAAATTGGACATTGGACGGATCCCTATATTGAAAGAATTTGTCAGCCATTTAACCAAAACCATGCATTCGTCAATATCTGGAGCTTTAGTTATATGGTAGGTTGATTTCATTCCATTATATCTTGGTCCCACGTCTCTTTTTCTCTAAACCTCATATTTGTTTTTCTTCTGATTAAGATGTCTTCTTATTGTCGCAATCGTGTTATTGCCATGACGCAGGTATGACAGTGTTACCATTGCTGGTGATCTTGCCTGGCAAGATCAGCTGAATGCCAATAATAAACCTTTCTTTGATATTTGTGATGGCATTTTTATGAACTATACCTGGAAGGTATTGTATTCTCCTGGTCCTTGCCTATATGGAATTGAACTTTCATCATTCTGTCTTGTTATTGTTATTTCTTTGTACCATGCAGGAAGATTATCCAAAGCTCTCAGCTGCTGTAGCGGGTAACAGAAAATATGATGTCTACATGGGTATAGACGTCTTTGGTAGGGGCACTTACGGGGATGGACAATGGACGGTATGTGTAAAATGTGTACACTGTGTTCATTATCATATAGTATGCATATAGAATTAATCTAAGTCATAACTCAGTTTATCATACATCTGCTCGGCATAATCATTCTTGAGGATTTATCCACGTTTAGACTGGCTAGTTGCAATTGCACTTGGCTTTTATGAATGCATATGGAGCTACAGGCGATGGGCGTTATTTTGTCTTTAATTTGAAAAGTAAATTCGGGGTTTACATGATATCATGTGATGATCTGATTCCTGCTCATTTTTATTTTTATTTTTTCTTTATATAATAGAGGTGAGTTTTTCTCAAAATATGATATAATTCTGATTATCTTTTTGCACAATAGACAAATGTGGCACTCGATGTGTTGAAAAAAGATGATGTGTCGGCCGCCATATTTGCACCTGGATGGGTCTACGAGACGCATCAACCACCTGATTTTCAAACTGCCCAAAATCGGTGATGCATTCAGCTCTTTGGCTAAATATCATTTAATTATATCTTGTTAGTATGTTTGTAGTTTAGTTCGTCTTTCTGCTACTTCCTGTTCTGCTCAATGGTCTGATATGTATAGGCTTTCTATATCCATTAAGACATGGCAAGTTGAATCCTAATTTAACATTAGTAACTATACTTGCAAATGGTTCGAATTTATTTGTTTGAACAATAGACAAAATTGACTTTTCTTGAATATAATTTATGATGAAAGTTCACCTCCTAATGATCTACCCCAGTCTAATTCCATCTTCTCCTTTGTTTCCAAGACATAGGTGTTTTGAGTTTTATGAATATAATCATCAAACTTGTGCGTCAAGTCACATCAAAGTTTTTCCTAAATTAGAGATATAAATATGAAAATTTAATTGATATGCAAATAATCATAAGCCGGTAACTTCCTTGTATACACTGTAAGCCTGATGCAATTTCAGTACTCCCATATCCCTTTTCTCCAATATGACTTCTTGTTGTCTTCTTCTTGATTTATCCTATACGCATAACTATGACCACAGAATGTTTAGAACTCATTTCAGAAACAGAATGTCACCTCCACTTTGTGTCTACGCTTCAATTTTTGAAGGTCTACTTAAATATTGATTGTTGAATATTTATGCTGATGTGACAGATGGTGGGGCCTCGTAGAAAAATCATGGGGAATAGTACAGAATTATCCTAAAGAACTTCCATTCTATTCAAACTTTGATCAGGTATTCCTCTGGATGATATTTGTACTTGTTATTTTTTTTTTTGTTTCATCGACATGTTAATTTGTGCAATCAATCTTTTAAATGATGTCTGTCCTTCCAGTTTCCTTGTTTCCTATTTGTTTGGTCTATATATTGAACAATTCCCTCTGATCCCTCCAACATACCTTTATTCCCCACAATGGGTTTCTGCAGGACTGTAATGTGTATGGTGCTGACTACAATCTGTGTGAGAAATTGTCGCTCACTGCTCTGGGGGTGGGGGGTGGGGTGAGACTACGAGAGATTTAGTGATTAGCCGAGTTAATGTCATATTAGTGGTAAATAGTGGCTGTCAGAAAGAATCATCTGACAGAAAATGACATCTTTTATGTATTCTGTGTGCATCATATGTATATACTAGTTGACAATTGACTTATTCATTTTTAGGGCCATGGGTACCATTTTTCTGTTGATGGGAAGCAAGTATCAGAGGCTCCTTGGAACAACCTTTCCAACCAAAGCTTTCAGGTATTTCCTTCTCACCCCTGATGCAGTCTTATGGGCCAAATATAATTATTCGGAATGTGAAATACATGTTTGCTCGTCTTTAGCTTGCAGTCAGCTCAATTATGCTTTAATTTTTAAGGATCTTTTGAACTTTTAGGTATTAGTGTGGGTTAAGATTATCTCCTCAATGAAAAGCAACAAATGTTTTTGCATAACGACTCTCAAAATACACTAATCATGGCTTCCCCTCACAATTGGTTCGGCCAGGGAGTTAGCCCTTGCATGTCCCAAGCCAGAAAGAAAAAGGAGGGGTTAGCCTTGTCATGTAATATTCTCATACATGAATCCGAATATGAAAATCATTGGGGCGTTCCCTACACGGCGAAACACAACACTTCATAGGCATGGGTGTAGTTAAACGTATGCAAAGGTTGCTAGGTCGTCGCCCGGAAGCACGCGCCACCTCGGTGCCTAAGGGTGGTGTCAAATTTGCAAAGGTCCCCGTATTGCGGACGAGAGCGGGTAAAGAAGCTAGTCCATGGCAGTGGTAAGGGTAGTGGGATGCGAATTGGAACCCAGAATATTGGCTCTTTGACGTGGAGATCACCAGAAGTGGGCAGAACTGCTGGAGGTTATGAGGAGGAGGAAGATTCACCTATTATGTTTAAACTTGTGATAGGTGATGATATCGGAACTATTATAAGTTCCTATGCACCAGAAGTAGGGTTGGATATGTACTAGACAAGAGTTTTGGGAAGATTTGGAGGTAGTGCAACGGCTTCCTAGTGTGAGAAATTGGTCATTGGTGGCGATCTCAACGGACATGTGGGTTCTAGTCGACATGACTTTGAGAGCATTCATGTGGTAGTGTTTGTTGAATGCCAGTGAGAGTTTTGATGAGGGGGAGTGATGATGGTGTTTGTGAGTGTCAGTTACTGTGTTTTTGAGTGCCAGCAGTGGTAGTAGTGCTTTTGTGTGCCAGTGATAGTGGTTTTGAGTGTCAATGTCGGCGTTTATTAGTGCGAGCACTTTAATAAGTTCTGATCATATATAATACCTGCACCACGCTTTTTAAACGAATATTCACTTATTTACAAAAATGTCACCGTGCACGAAGTTCCACTTATTTACAAAAATGCCACCAAGCATTTTAAAAACACGTTTTTCCTAATTGTTTCGGAAAACTGGTTTTTCATAAGAACTTTTTTTATGTTATATCCTGTCCATTGAAGGAATATGACCCACAATGCAGCATCAATAGGAGAATGCTGTTCTTGTTTGACATTGTTTATAGCTTTAATGTTGAGTTGGCTTCTCTTTCTAATATACTTGTACTTCTAATGGACAGCCATTTCTGGAGTTTTTTGGAGACTCGACTTCGGACACAGTTCAAGTTCTTGTTGAGTAAGTCTCACCGCTTCTATAAATCTGATCTTACTGAAGAATGTTGAGTAAGTCTCGCCAGTTGTGAACAGCCCTTGTCAGCGCTATTATATTCTAATGCAACGATGTGGCAGCTGTTCCTTCTTTTTCACTTTTCTTATAGATTTCTAGTAGCATTCAACAGAGTTCCAGCCATGGAAAATATTGATTTTTGGAAACCCCCTACTTGGAAATACATAGTTATGCAATGTGATTTGGGAGACCCCATCTATATGGCACCTATATTAACCATTGACATAAACTTTGTGTCTTGCACTGATTTTTATGCTACTTGTTGACAAGGAAACTATTTGCTTTCCTTTTTTTCTTAATATATCTGCAACTGATAGTTTTAAAGAAGCATCTTATAATGGAGGAGGGAACATCACATTTAAGGGAACTCTTGATGGCAAGGCTTATTTCAAGACGAGGCTCTTTCAAGGAGAGCTTCTTATGGGGAAACTACCTGTCCACTTTACTTATTCAGTAAGCCATCTCATTTGTGGATTAACTTACAAGCTAAATTCTTTCCAAACAAATAATAGGAACAATGAGACAATTTGATGATTTTCTGATTTAATGGTCAGAGAAAAAAAAAAGAAGATGATCTTTGTCGACAGAAAAGTTGAATTGCTTGAAGATGTATGCTCACCTTTTGCTTTAGAGTCTGTTCACAAACAGTAGTAGTTCAAGTGATCTTGTAGGCTTCTGATTCACCGTATCCTACTCTAGGATGATATAAAACTGAGAAATTAACATCATTTTAGTTTGAGACATGGTTTATCTAAACTTGCGTAATCACCTCTACTGGCTTTTCAAAAATTTGCCCAAATACCTAAGCTAAAACTATCAGCATAATGTCAGATGTTAACAGTACATTCCGAAATTAGTCTTTAGCCTTTGATGTCATATCTTTAATTCCTTGCCATCCCTGTTTCATTAAAATTGCTATCTATTCATCATTTACTTGCCTTGGTAGTGAGTTCTTGTATACGGAGTAGTTGATTACCCACCCACAAACATATGTTGTGTATTTGATTTATTGGCTTAAGGACTTGATGCATTTGTATGTTCATCTTTTTCTCCTTTCTGCTTGGTTTCTCAGCGTACCTGTCAACTTGGACAACAACCCCCCCCCCCCCCCCAAGATTTTTTGAGTTTTTTTTTTTTTAAACTGATTCATGGCAAGATTGAATTAAAATAGTATAAGCAGTACAAGATTAAAAAGATTCTTTTATTTATTTGTTCTTTTTCTTGTTGTTGTTGTTATTGTTGTTGTTGTCATCATCCTTAGCCATTGAGGTACATGTGTTATGCAGGTTAAATCAGGAGGTAGCTCCTTGGTGGGCCTTTCTCTCGATTTTACCTCCTCACCCGAGAAGAAAACATCTGTACTGCTTGCATCAAGAGGAAATACCTTGCTCACCATGAACCGTTTCTCAAGCATATTCGGTACTGTAATCATGCCACATCAAGTCCACTCCCCAGAAGCAGCTCCGGGATGGATCATACAACATAGTAGCATTGCTATGGAAGGATATACATTAACCGGCATACATGCTGTATGCTACCATTTAAATCCTGAAGTTAGTCAACTAAAGTCAAAATCTGAATCACTTGACAAAGCGACTTTTGTGGACCCCGGTTCATCAGAATACTACGCAGTTCTTGGTCATATAAGCGCTAAAACGTCTTCTCAGAACGTGGTTTTCCCACCATCTAAAGAATGGCTAGTTGAGGGTGAGAATATAAAGTGGAATTCAGATTCTCAGGGCTCCAAGACCCTTGATGTTAAGATTTTTTGGAAGTTGAAATCTGGGGATGCTTCCCTTTTTACAAAGTACAATATTTATGCCAAAAGACAAACAAATATGAAAGTTGAAACGAAAGGAGTAGCAAATTTTCTTGGAGTTGCAGAAGTGGAGTCGTTTTATGTAGCTGATTTTGCGGTTTCTTCTGGGACTTGTACCCTGAAATTCATTATTCAAGCGTGGGGGCTCGATGGGACGTGCCAGAAGCTAGATGATTGTCCATCACTTGAGTTGCACGTAGAAGGTTCGTAGCTTATGTTGACATTCCTCTTCAAAGAAGATCAAGATCTCTAAATGTGGCATTTAACTTGTTAACATTTTAAATAAAGATTGTTGCTAAGTTAACACATGTGAAATAAGTGGATTATAAGAAGAGTGTGTTAGTGAGAAATGAACAATAGATTTGGTCTTGTGAAGGTTGTCACAATAAAGAATAAATTCGGTTTTTGAGATTTATTACTTGTGAAGGTGAGGCATCGTACGGATTTTGTTGTATCATCTATACAAACCACATGCAATGGTCGTAATTATGTGTGATAGCAAAATGTGCATGCATAAGAGATAGCACATGTGCTATGACAGTATTAATGGTGAAGATCCTGACTTAGCAATGCCTTCAGCCTACGTGTCGGACAAATCTTGTGGTTCCTTTCGTTTCGTGGTAGATTATTTCTCCTCCCAAATACTGTTAGGGTGCCAAAATTCCTAAAGAAAATTGTAAAAACAATTTAAAATGATAACACTGTTTCCTTACAAATGTGTACATGTGATTTGCCAAAATAAGTCTCTAGATGTTAAAAAGCAATAATTTTGGATGGGAGGGAGGAAGTATGATTTGTTTGCATCATTGTTGAGAATTAATTATCTATTGTTCAAAAAATAAATTAATTATCTAATTTAAGTTGCATTTTTTTTTATTTATTTCCAAAAAGAAAAAAGAAATGCAACTTTACGTATTGAACATCCCCGGATACACTTTTCCATTTTCCTTATACTCCCTCCGTCCCTTTTGAAGCTTCACCATATTGGTGATGACACAAAAATTAAGAAAGGTGGTGAGTGTAAGAAAAGTTGTGAGAGAGAAAAAGTTAGTGGATAGGACAAGTGGGGCCTACAATTTAAATATGTGAGAGGGAAAAGTTAGTGGGTATGACAAGTGGGCCCCCTAATTTAAGTACTCCCTCCGTCCCACCCAAAATAAGACGTTTTGCCATTTTGGGTGTCCCACTCGAAATAGGACATCTTAAAATGGAAAGCTTTTATTACTTTTTTATTAGTAGGACCCACTTGTTATACTCACAACAATTTTTCATTTATTATTCTCCACTCACTTTCTCTCTCTTTCATACTCACAACACCTACATTTCAAACAACTTTTTATAATAAAAGATTATTATTCCTTAGTCCCCGTGTCAGGACCAAAAATCTTATTTCGGATGGGACGGAGGGAGTATGTGAGAGGAAGAAGTGGGTGGGTATGATAAATGGGGCCTACCTTTTTTACCATTTTAGGAAATGGTGAAGCTTTTACCGGGACACCAATTTGGGTAAAAGGTGAAGATTCAAATGAGACGGAGGGAGTATGTGAGAGGAAGAAGTGGGTGGGTATACATGTGGGCCTACATTTGTTACCATTTTAAAAAATGACGAAGCTTTTTCAACGGGATACTCATTTGGGTAAAATGTGAAGCTTCAAATGGGACGGGGGGGAGTATGTGGAACGTGGGTGCATATTTTTATTTAGGGATTCCACACGACAAACAGAAGCATCTCCCAGTCCAGATATGCCACGAGCCAACCACGCGCCTTAGTCCATTCATCAATCTCATCCCTCCACCTCTTACTTAATTTAACGGTCCAAGATTACAATTCGTAAAACCTCCAAAAAGCCATTCTTTTCTCTTACTTTCCACTCCCTCCCTCCCTCTGTTGTTCATTTCACCATTCAATCCAATCATGTTTGTTAGGGCAAGTCCTGGTTTCTCCGTCTTGACAAATCCCCATGTGGAAAACATCTTGACCCCCAATTCAACCACTTCTTCATTGAAATGTTTGCCAGATAAATCCGGTATTGTTTGCGCTGCTAAGGCTTCTTCTAATAGCCGTCCCCTCACTGGGGTTGTCTTTGAACCCTTTGAAGAGGTTAAGAAGGAGCTCACTCTTGTCCCTTCTGCTCCCCAAGTTTCGCTCGCTCGTCACAAGTTCGCCGATGCCTCTGAATCCGCCATTAACGAGCAGATCAAGTGGGTTTGTTTTCCTTCTTCATTTCATTTCACAATTCTAATGTTTGTTTACTTGGTTTTGTCTGTATTAATTTCTTGGCCAGTGTTTCCACTATACTGACGGATTGTTTTTCATAAGTATGGATACAAGTTTCCTATTAAAACTTGATTTGAGTTTTAGCTTATTAGGGTTGTCTTTGGCGTTTTATGCTAGTTTTTGGGCTGCTGTGTTTGGTAACTGTTTGCGAGTTTATATAAGCATATTCTAATGATATGCTGTTTTGCTTTTATGTGAATTCAGTGTTGAGTACAATGTTTCCTACGTTTATCACGCTATGTATGCCTACTTTGATCGGGACAATGTTGCTCTCAAGGGTTTAGCAAAGTAAGATTTGGGAATTCTCAAGTTTGATTTCACTTCTACTAGGGTTTTGTTACAAGTCTTTGATCTGTTTTAATATGCATCACTAGGTTTTTCAAGGAATCGAGTGTAGAGGAAAGAGAGCATGCTGAGAAATTGATGGAATATCAGGTGTTTGAGAATTTGCCTCTAAGATTCACTTATCATTTTTGTGCCTTTTTTTGGTCTCCTGTTTCGGATTTGATTCTGAATCTTTTTGCAATTTGTCAGAACAAGCGTGGGGGAAAAGTGAAGCTGCAGTCAATCTTGATGCCGCTTTCAGAGTTTGATCATGCTGAAAAAGGAGATGCATTATATGGTGAGCTTTGTTCCTCTTTTGTGTTATGTTAAATCAGAGGCCCTGTTTGCTGAATCTTTGATCTGTAGGGTATTAGTGTCACATACAGATGCTAAGTTTGTGATGTTTACTAATTGTAGAAAGAAAGTTAATTCTACAATTAGATGTTGGCCTTTTGTCTGCTTTTATAGTATTTCTATTTGAATTTTTATCACGTAGTTTTATTAGAGATAAGAAGCACACCATGCTGCATAAATTGTGGGAATACAAAATGTTAGATGTTAGCCTTTTGTCTGCTTTATCTTTCTATTTAAATTTCGGTCACGCGGTAACTCTTGCACTCCTAACTTCAAGTTCTTGTTCTGACTGTTATTTGTGGATTGGCTCTAATAACCACTGATTAATTTTATGATTGCAGCGATGGAACTAGCTTTGTCTTTGGAGAAGCTGACAAATGAGAAACTTCTACACCTTCATGAGGTAAGACATTCCAACTGTTTCCCCTCCTTTCCACAGTCCACATGATGCAGAATTTCAAATCTCAAACTTGATTACAGTATTTAATGGTACGAGTTATTTGGTTTCTGTTGACGAGCTCAATTTATGAAAACAGGTTGCCAGCAAAAATTACGATGTCCAGTTGTCTGATTTTGTGGAAAGCGAGTTTTTGACAGAACAGGTGAAGTACAACATTATCATTATTTGAACTTATCCTCTCACCTCCCTCTACAATTGTCCTTCGGGTTTGCTACTCTGCTTCTTGAGACCATGGGAGGAATTACTGATAGTATTTTCGCATTCTTTATTGTTGTAAAAGGTTGAATCAATTAAGAAGATATCAGAGTATGTTGCTCAGCTTAGAAGGGTGGGCAAAGGACATGGTAATTTATCTTACTTAATACCCACATCATTTCTCCAGTTTTACAAAAAGTATTTTTTTTTTTTAAAAAGTAAAGTTAAGTTGTCCTCTCTAAATCTGTATCCTTTTCATGTGGAATTTCAGGGGTGTGGCACTTCAACCAGATGCTCCTTAACGAGGCAGCTGCAGCATGATGAACTAGTAGTTGCTTTCTTTCCTTTGTCTTACCAATCTACATGAACAACTGGCGGTAGTTTTCTTCGGGTTTAGGTATAATATGCTTTAGACGTTTTGGTTGGTTGGTAGTGAGAAATTAGTTGAAGTAAATCTACGATTATGTTAGAGACAAATTACATTGAATTTAGTTTGTCAACCTTTGAGCTATTTCTTTCATGTGCTCAACAATGCTATGGTTCAGATTTAGATTCTTGTTTGCAGCTTAAGTTTCCAATGGGGGAGTCAGTTTTGGCAAATATTGTCCAAAATTGATTGGTGACCAATCTCCCCCGAGGCATTGAAAGAAAATAGATGACAATTATTAGAAAAATCATATATCATCATTCCGCTCATCGTCGTCAAAGTCTGTTTAGATTTGTAATATACTCTACTCCATTATTTACTAATACTTGGTATTGGTATTGGTATTGGTATTGGTATTGGTATTGGTATTGGTATTGGTATTGGCATAGGCAGGCACACTTTCCATCTTTTCCTTAAATGTGAATTGTTCACTTGATAAAAGTGTCGCCCAAGTGTATAAATATCAATAAAGGTGTTGAAGCGTAATGTACCACAAGGGAGGGAGGGAGATGGCACCTAGTGATTTCTCTCATTTAATAAATAGACAAAAATAATGTAAAAATATATATTCACATTGCATACATAAAGTGCACCCATAAGTTACCTAACTTAGTGGGCAAGTATTACTGTAGCGAGAGGTCTTGGGTAGTCGCACAATTGACATTTTTTTTAGTCAGGTTCATTCGGGCACGGTGCACCCATTGAACAATAGTTCTGGATCGCCACTTACAGGTTTTTGACCATTGTAACCACAAGTATATTCTTCCAGTCAGAAAAAATAAAATTTGATTGTGCTGATCACTGCTGGCAAACCTATCTTCTTCATTGTAAGTGGTTCATATATAAAAGCTACTCCCTCCGTTCCATCTTTGTGATGTTAAAATAATTTTGGTTTGGTTTAATTATCTTAATGAAAATGTTAAACTTGTTTGTGATAGTATTGATAATTGTGTAGCAATAAAAAAATTTATATTTGCATTAAGATAATTAAACTGAACTAGATTTGTTACTCAAAGTTCATTCATTCGAGGGAACATTTGTGACGGAGGGAGTAAGAAACAGGCATGTTATGTGTATAAAGCAGCTGTAGCTTGTTTTGAAGACTATATTATCTACCTGAGTCCAATTTCTGCAGTTGCGCTTCTCCCCTACCATAGTCTTGCTCTTATTTAACATTTTTTCCCCGCTACCATCAGCCAGTGCAAATAAAACGCAAAAATTGACACCAGCTCACCTTTATTTATAATTAAGGTGGATGAAAACTCCACCGGAAATATCAAAAAGATAAGGGAATTAAAGGGGGACGCAAGGAGCGTGGATTTCTTCATAAATGACATACACCAATCCAATGGCAAACCACCAACAATGTAATTCTTCGCCTTAATCATCTCGAAAGCCTAATTCTAACCACAAACCAAGAAAAAGCAAACGGAAGGAGCTATCAAAATTTTGATGAGAATTCTAGTAAGAAGCGTAATAATAATAATAGAACCAGAACAAAAAAATTTAAGCAAAAATCCAGAATCTATAATAGAACTACGGAATCAAAAAGCATCCTACTCAAAGCTCTCCAAACATACATGCAAAAAATAAACCAACGTTCATAACTAACCAAAGGTTTAGGCTGTGGTTCCAGCTTGGGCAGCGAGCCTCTTCCTAGCCTCTTCAATGATGGTTAACTTAATACCTTTGCCCTTGGGTAGAGATACCCATGGCTTTGTCCCCTTACCAAGGGTGAACACATTACCCAATCTGGTAGCAAACTCATGCCCAGTTGAATCCTGAATATGTATAGTCTCAAAGCTTCCCTTATGCTTCTCTCTATTCTTGATGATTCCAACACGCCCCCTGTTCCTTCCACCAGTCACCATGACAACATTCCCGACATCAAACTTGATGAATTCAGTGATCTTGTTGGTCTCTAGGTCGAGCTTGATTGTGTCATTGGCCTTGATAAGAGGGTCAGGATAGCGAATGGTCCTTCCATCGTAGGTATTAATGTATGGAATCCCTTTCGAACCAAATTGTACTGACCTGACTTTGCAGAGCTTAAACTGCACATAAAAGCAACAAGCGAATCAGAATATGGTGATTATTGATAGGCTAATGGTAGGAATTTATACTAACAGAGATCTTCCCATACTAAATGAAGCAAACGAAATACTCCCTCCGTCCCACTCGAATTATGACAAATTTCTCCCATTCGAATTAGGACAACCCAAAAATGGAAGTGTTTAATTTAATGGGACCCACATTCACACTCACAACAACTTTCCACTCATTATTCTCTACCCCACTTTCTCTCTCCTACTTCACTTTTCATACTCACGACACCTACTCCACTAACACTTTTTCCTTGATCCCCATGCCCAACCCAAAAATCCTAATTCGGGTGGGACGGAGGGAGTATAGATCGTGTAGGTATTAAGCTAGAGACACTGTACAAAACCACATGGTAGTATGGTAACACAGTTCTCCAAAGGTAAATCAAAAAAGGAAAAACATGTCTTTTTTTTTTTAAAAAAAAAAGAAGAGTTAAGAACACCCTAACCTTCGCCTCTTCATCCCTGATTGCATGAAGACGGAATCTGCCCTTGGTGTCGTAAAGGAGACGGTAATTCTCATTAGTCTTGGGGATGGACACAACATCTGCAAGTGAAACAAACAAAATCAAAATTATTGACTTCCAAGAATTTAGCTTTAGATCTAAAAAAGCACTATGTTATCGATATGATGCAAAGTAGTATTCTGCTCAAACTAATAACAGTAGCATCCTGAAAATGCTGTCAAAACAAACTTCTAGTTAGTGAGTAGTGAGTACCGTAAGAATATTAAGCTAGCCACACTAAATGTAACCCACCAAAAGCACAAATTTGATCTCTAGTGAAGTACCAGAAATCTACAACTCACATGATCACAAGCCATCAAAGCTACAGCTATTCCTGGAACAATCACTATTTTTTTTTATTAAAAAAAGTGAATATTCAATTGGAGTGAGATATAGGTAAATTGTCTTCAGCCTTAAAAGTAACAAGTTTCAAAACATACAAAATCCTGCAAATGCTGGCAGGTCCAGTAGGAGACAAACAATATCTCTTGAATTCCCCAATACTTCCCAGCTTCAAGGAAATAGGTTACCAGACCAATAAAGTTTCTGGTTAAGAGAACTCCCTAATTTCTCCTCGCATAACTCAACACAAAATGGAAAAGAAATAAAAAAAAGGGGGGGGGGGGGACATAAAGCAAGAAGGATCTTCCTACCCATGAATCCTGCAGGGTAAGTCTTGTCCGTCCTGACCTTCCCATCAACGAGAATATGACGTTGCATCAAAATTGCAATGACTTCACGATAAGTAAGAGCATATTTCAATCTGTTACGCAATATCAGAATAAGGGGCAGGCACTCCTCGGATTTGTGAGGTCCAGATGATGGCTTGGGGGCCTATTACACAGAAGAATAGATTTGCGTAGTCACTTCACACAGAGGTCACATGTGTGAAAAAAAACTTGAAGATGGTAGCATAATAGAGATTGACTTACAAATGCTCCTCCAAGTTTGTCAAGCATCCAATGATGGGGGGCATTGAGCCTCTTCAAATGCTTCTTCAGTCCTCTAGGCTGTTAGAGAACAACGCAAGTTTGATCATTAAACTACTGAACTAAAGCAATGTTTGTAAACTGTAAAAGGGCAGAAAATACATACTAGCCAAAATAAACTTGGCCTTATCGTCAAAAAGGCCAGATGCATTAATATAGTAACACAGCCATCAGGAGCCATTTTCTTGACAGAGATTGCAGCCCTACTCCTAATTACTAAAACAGACTGCAGCCTAGCTCTAATTACTGGAATAAACAAGTAATAAGGACCCATGGACTTAATTATTACAGAGCAGTTTTAAAAGTACACTACAAAAAAAAAAAAAAAAAATTTAGCTCTTACAATGTTCTTTAAATCTAAGGAAGTCTCTTTGATCATGCATTGGTGAAAGAATTAAGAGTTGATACAGGCGGTTTGGCAAAAAGTCTAGAGATCATTCAGCAACGTTGGCGAATAAGATCTAAGTTTGGGCCCAGTATGCAAATATGAATTGGAATTTCAGTCAATAATGCTATGAACGCATGATAACATTTTCATCCGGAAAAACAAAATAAATACACTAAAACCAAAGCAATAAAAAAATACAGTACAGGCGGTTTGGCAAAAGTCTAGAGATCATTCGGCAACGGTGGCAAATAAGATCCGAGTTTGGGCCCAGTATGCAAATATGATTTGGAATTTCAAACAATAATGCTATGAACGCATAATAACATTTTCATACGGAAAAACAAAATAAATGCACTAAAAAGCCAAAGCAATATAAAAAACACAGTACAAATCACTATCAACAAATTGACCAATTAGCAGTGTAAGATTGTCAAGGTACCAATAGAATTATAGAAATATAAGTTTCAAACATATGCATCAAGGTGAAATTCCAAAAGCATGAACACTAATTCAAAAAAACCGCTGCAAACAAATAAGTTTATCCACTCTACCGTTAAATGCAAAATTAAAACTAAATAATCCGATAAACAAACTAACATTCAGTAATGATGTAGCTATTCACAAATCAAATCCAATTCAAAATCATTTAAAATGTGTGCATTTTGTTCGTGTGAAATTATGGATGATCGGAGCTGCTGCTAACCATGTTTAATTTCGCCGGTGAAGATCCAACGCTGCAGCGTCCCGAGTAATCCGAAACCCTAATATGCGAGACAGCGAAAAGAAGAAGAAGGTACGAGGAAAACGTAATAAATCTTCTTTAAAGCACCAAAACCCTAATACATTCATAGGCCCATTTTCGTGGGCTGGGCTTAGGCTCGATTGCATTCTCCCACTTCAATAACTGGTTTCGGTTTGACCGGCCCGGTCCATTTTTAGCAGCTACTCCCTCCGTCCCATACTTATTACTCCCATTTGGGAGTGAACGGGAATTAAGAAAATAAGTATATTAGAAAAATAAGGATTGTGAGTCAGTAGGAAAGAGAAAATAAATTAATGAGAAATTGTTATGATTGGATAGGAGAGAAAAAAATGAATATTTTGAGTAGGTATCAATAAATACGGGACGCTCAAAATAAAAATAATTAACTATAAGTATGGCGCTACGAAAGGATTATGGCCACGTGTTTAGCTGCGATCCCACGCAACTGACACACTACAGTTAATCACCGTCCATCTTCCTGATCCCATCCTTGAGGGCTGAGGCTTTGCAAAGCGTAAGATTCACGTCCTGCAATCAACGTCAATTTAAAGACGGAGACAGCTAATTTCTTGCACCGCGTCACAGACGATCCTACTCCTTCTTGAATCCAATGATTTTGAAGTATATAAACTGAAAAATTCCTTCTCCTTCAACTTTGGAGCCATCTTCTCATTTACAGAGAGAGAAAATCAGTGCGTGTTTTGTATGTGTGTCTGAGAAAAGAGAAAATGAGTGGACGAGCGGTGATTGCGTTCCTGCTAACTTTGATTTGTGTATCGATAATTACAACAGCTGATGAAAATTTTGATGTTCGTCAACATCTCGCTACTGTATCTAGGTACTTTCGCGACCTTTTGCTCTTCATGATTTCATCAGTTAATGCTTTATAAATTTGCTTAAATTTCTCTTGTTGAAATAATCAATGTACAAGTGAAATGTATTTCGAATTGTATGATTTGACAGAATGATGTGCGCCGTGAGTACTCCATTTGGTTCCAATTTATACAAGTCAACTATTTGCCTGTAATTTGTGTTCGTGTGAGGGATTTCTCGCGATGAAGAGGAACACTTAAGATTTTATTGAGGGGTTGTTGTTCCTTAGGATATGAAATTAGATTCCACCATTTAGTCGATTATGGAATGCATGTATTTGTTTTTTGTCATCTGAATTTTTTAGTCAAATTTAGGTTTAGGGCTCCAGATGAGGTTTGACCCTGTTTTTGGATAGAGTTACTCGATGGGAGAATGATGAAATTTCCATGAATGAGAGGAAATTTTGAGATTTTAATTGCGTAACTTTCCTTATAAAACCAACATGATCATGATCGCGCAAAGAAATCAAATCCAGCAACCACTAAAAAAACACGAGAAAGTAGATTTGAAGACTCAATAGTCCATGGCAAGTGTCCCCTAATGTAGCACAAGTTACAAGTACTAACTTCCTCCTTTTGTTTCTTCTTTTAGTTGAGTGCTTTTTCTTATTATAAAAGAACACATGTTTTTCCTTATTTATATGACTAAAATAGCAGATGATCAGTTTTTACATTCTCTTTGATATGTAACTCGGCTATGTTGTATATGGCTTGTCTGCAGATATGGTGCTGTAAAAGACATTGCCGACAACTCGTTTGTACCTTCAAGCATTCCGGATCAATGTTCTCCCATCCATTTAAATCTTGTGGTATAATTCCTCATTTCTTGAAATTATTACTAATATAAATCTGTCCACTACAATCAGTGGCGGAGCCAAAAAGAAATTCTTAAACGTGGGCAAGATTATTTTGTATTTGAAATATCATAATCTGATACCTAAATTTAGTTTAAAGGGAGGCAAAATTTAATATACATTTATTTGTTCCTAATGGAAAGGGGGCAAAATATTAATTTTAAAGGTGAAATTTCATATCGCTGGTGCTTACAATTTGTACCTCACTTTTATACTCGCAACACTTATTGCACTATCAATAGTTTAACACTTTTCATTAATCTCTGTGCATACACCATTTGGTGTAATTTCATATGGGATGAAGGGAGTATATTATACTATATTCTAGCACAACTTCCTGGGGAGGACTGAATAGCCTGGTCTCTGTAGGATTGTTGATTTGTTTAGTATTTTTTTAACTTGTACTTCTTCCGCTTTCTTCCATTTTTGTTGGAGTTTGTTATATATTCTGAATTTAGCTGGATTTTCACATTAACCTTGTTGATTTGATGTGTTTTTATTTTAGTGACTGCAACTTTTATGTCACAGGCACGGCATGGAACTCGTGCACCAACAAAGAAAAGGATGAAAGACTTGGAAGCCTTGTCGAGTCATTTGAAGATCCTTCTACAAGATGCAAAAGGAAAGTCGTCTTTGGATAATATTCCATCTTGGTTATGGGGTTGGAGTTCTCCTTGGAAGGGGAAGATCAAGGGTGGAGAATTAATTAGCGAAGGTGAAGATGAACTGTATCGTTTTGGTATCAGAATCAGGGAAAGGTTTCCCAAAATTTTTGATGGAGATTACCATCCCGACATATATCCAATAAAGACAACTCAGGTTGGCCATGTTTAAATAAATTAATATTCTACGATATAGGGCCTCCGTTCAGAAAACGCCTTATAGTTGAGATTTTTGCGAGGATTGTACTGTTATCATTTTCTTGCCTACTGGTAATCAAACTTAATTTTTTTTATTGGTGAGAATAGATTCATCGGGCGTCGGCTAGTGCCGTTGCATTTGGCATGGGACTGTTTAGTGAAAGAGGAAAGCTAGGACCAGGGAGACATCGAGCTTTTGCAGTTACCAGTGAGAGCCGTGCAAGTGACACAAAGTTGAGATTTCATGATTGTTGTCAAAATTACAAGGTATATGAAGAATATAGCGTTCATATCTTGTCACATATTTCGGGAGTGCTGATATTAGGTTTAATTGACACACACACCCACACACACCATTGACTAAAAACAAATAAACACAATAAACACGGTTTTTTTTTTTATATAGCTATCTTTAAATTAGGAAATTGTTGAAACTAGTCTCTGATCAATACCAAACCATGGCTGAAGTGGTCATGTATCTCAAATTTATGTGTTACCACTAGCTTGGAGAAGCTTTACAGTTATAATATTTTCTTGATTCTTGCCTTCTTTCAGTTTGTTTTTCCTTTGGCTTCAGTCTTTCAGAAAAAGTCAGGAACCTGCAGTCCAGAAGCTTAAAGAACCCATCGTAGATGAAATTACCCATGCATTAGTGGCGCGTTACGGCCTCAATTTTACAAGACAAGATACTTCTTCTCTATGGTTTCTATGCCAACAGGTACAACTCTCAGTGCTCCTTCAGTGAATAGAAATTGCAATCTCTACTAATATGATCCAATTAATTTTAGGAGGCATCCTTGTTGAACATAACAGATCAAGCGTGTTCCCTCTTTAGCCCTAGTGAGGTATGTGTGCTTTCTGGCTTGAGATGAGAATATGTGTGCACATACGTATGATGTATACCTGACTGCTTAGATCACTGCTACATGAATATTTAAAGTATATCTGCTGTTATTGTGGTGTCCTTTGGTTATTTATTAGATTGATATGATTTTTCACACTCCGTTTAGTTTTTTCAACTGATGGTGTTTGCCTACATAGATTGCTCTTTTGGAGTGGACAGATGACCTGGAATCGTTCATATTGAAGGGTTATGGTAATTCGTTAAACTACCGAATGGGAGTACCATTGCTTGAAGACGTGGTTCAGTCCATGGAGGAAGCCATCACTGCAAAAGAAGGTAACATTGGCATAACAATTTTTGCATTAGGAGTTTCAATGTTGCATTTTACCTTAAAGGTGCAAAAGTTGCAGATAAATTCTGTCAAAGGTGATTGGAATTCTCAACTTTAATAATTATGACAATTTACAAAAATCTGGAAAATAAGGACTGTATTGCATTCATCTCTATATGGATTTTCTGAAATAAAAGTATAAAACCACTTGCAAATCTCCCTTCCATATGAAAAGGAAAGGGAATTCTTCCTTGAGCTTCCCATGAACTGCAGCAATTTTCTGGTTTTGCTGCATTGTTGTCACTTATGCAATATAAAGTTCTTTATATTTTCATTGTTTGAGAGTTCAATCTCCCGCAGATACAAAGTAAATAAATCAATTAAGATTAATTAAGAAGGATCAACGTGAAGGAAAGGAAAATGTAATGAAGCAAACTGAACAATTTTTTATTATTGCTATTGAATGAAAAGTGAACAAGTTTTTAAGATATTCTTAAATATGCAATCATTTTGATTTAGCAAAACTTCATAACGCTGGCTTCTTTCATGTCTTGTAGAAAAACAGGCACCTGGAAATTATGAGAAGGCGAGATTGAGGTTCGCTCACGCAGAGACTCTTGTTCCATTCTCTTGTTTGCTTGGGCTACAACTTGAAGGATCTGGTGAGTGCTTGTTTGCCTGGTCTACAATTTGAAGGATTTTCAAAATCTAATATGATTGCATAGTTAATGTGCTTGTTTTTTAGTTCACATTCCTTGTTTCTTGTCATATTTCCATTATTCTAATTGAGATTATCTATCTGTCTTCTGAGTTGGTCTCATTTGCTAATCGTCTCAGAGTTTGAATTAATACAACAAGAACAGCCCTTACCACATCCTCCAAAACCTCCCCAGAAAAGAAAGTGGAAGGGAAACATAGTGGCTCCTTTTGCTGGGAACAACATTTTGGTTTTGCACAGTTGTGGCTCCAACAATTCAAGCAAATACTTTGTGCAAGTACTACATAACGAGCATCCCGCCCCCATGCCTGTGAGCTTTTCTTTCATCCCCCTACTTTTGTAGCTACTATTCTTTGGACTTCTAAAGCAGTCACTCAGATTATTAGCTTCAATAACTCTAAACACTTTTTCTAACTCGCCCCACCAAGAATCAGCGGTTTTAATCAATTAATAATAAAAATTTATCTAGTATTGTTTCTTCAAATGTATCTGAGAATCATAATGCGCTTCTGTTTCCCACTTTTCATGATTTAATTGTATGCGTCCTTCATATAGTTCATCTTGAAACTTTATGTTCGCCAATACCATTCTACAGTACATTTTATTCACAAATTCACAAGCTTCTATGTTTTGTGCCTTTTCAAACAGGGATGCGGTAATTCTGATTTCTGTCCGTTTGATGTTTTCAAGGTACACCTATATACCTGACTTCAGAATCTGCTTATGAACATTAATCTTTTTCTGAGTTTTGAACTGTCGTGCTGCTTCTCTTCCAGGAAAAAATAGCAGGGCCTCATTTGAAGCACAACTATGATATGGTGTGCAATGTGAAGCTGGAAAAGCCAGAACAGATATCTCTAACCAGTAAGTTTCTTCAGTTTGTTCGCTGGCTCTATCAAAGAAGCGAGGATACACGCCACAAAAAAGTAGACCTATAATTCACCCCCTCAAACTTTTGGACTAGGAAGTTTTAGGCAGCTTAAGTCGGACCACAAGCAGGCAGGAATATACTTCTCGTCTACATCTAACCCCCTTTATGATGGTTTACGTGCAGTCTGATTAAAAACATACAACTACAGGTAGCTTATAGCAGGCACGTCTGATTAACTTGTTATTGTTTCGTTTAAAGTTATCAGAAGAAGTATAAAATGCTTCCGCTCTGCTGCCCCTGGTGTAATGAATGTGCATTTTTTAGAAACATTCTGATGACATTTGTTTTTTGTAAAGGTCAGCGTTTTGTGGATTGATTGTAGTAATAATACTTAATGTCACACTTGCGAATTTGACAAGAAAATGTAGAGTTTGAATAAAAGTCCTACAGGATAGCCGCCCCTTTTGACAAGCATGCGAAGTTGTCAGATATTTGGATAAGTAGTTTGCATCTGGTTTTGGCAAAAACTAAAAATATGCCGACCTGATCATCAATATGTACAAAACTTGAAGAGCAATGGCAGAAAGGAAAAGGAAAATCAGATCAAGGAGAAGCACTTTGTATGGCAAAATACACACATTACCACATCAGTATCATGAACTAGACAAAGTTAATGTTAATGATCCAACTCGAGTGTAAATTCTACTGGTAAGCCGGATAGAGTTCCATATGATATAGAAAGAATGCCTTAACAGGTTACGGTTAACTTCAACACATTGGTATGCGCGATTCAACATGTAAAATTGGATAAAAATTGATCATACAAAAATGTTGCAAAACTTGTAGGCTCAGAATATCAAGAAGCTCCTTGAATCGTGGCATATATTCCGAACAGTACCATTTGAGCCTGTTAGCCGTTCATCCTGCCACTTTCGCAGTCACGGTGGATATGTTCATCAAAGTTATAAACTATTTACAACTTCCAAACCTAATACTCCATCCGTCCCATAATAAGGGCATAAATTTCCTTTTTGGGTGTCCCATTGATAAGTCACATTATTAGAAATGGAAAGTTTTTAATACTTCTTTATATAGTGGGACCCACTTGTCATACTCACAACAACATCCACTCATTATTCTCTACCTCACTTTCATCTTCTACTTTACTTTCATACTCACAACACCCACTAACCTACTAATATTCATGAATATAAATACTCCCTCCTTAATTACCGTGCATGCCCCTTATTGTGGAACGGAGGGAGTATACTTCTTTTCTTATCCAACAAAAGAAAAGAAATCACAACATCAATGCAGAAAACTGGATAAGCTAAACACCATTACAGACACAAGACTAAACGGAAAAGACCAAAAGATAGTCAAAAAAACAAAATATCTACCCAAAAATGACTCCCTGTCAAAAATTGAGTGTGCCACTTTTGTCCCCAAACTCGTATCCCATTGTCCATTAAGTTTTTAATTCACCTTTCTATCTATATCACATTTCATGTGCTAGAGTGGACACTTAGGGCATCCATATGTACATACAAGTTTTTTTGAGAATGGGGGAGGGGTGGTATCGAACCTGAGACATTCCTAATGGACGGCAAGGGTCTATGCCATGTGAGGTAAGACCCTATGGCGGCATTCATGTATATACCACTAAGATGGCCTTAAAGTCAACTTCCTTAACTGCTGTAAAAAGTCAAAAGAAACCAAATTCAACTGGGACAGAGGGAGTATACTATGCGTGGTTTTGAAAAACTCAAAACCACGCACGCGTAGATCTAATTCCACTGCTTCCACAGTCCATGGCATGGCAGCGCTAGCCTCATACTCTCTCTTGTTTAACAAGCACTCATCGGGATATGACGTGTGAACTTTTGTATACAATTCGCAAGCAATAGAAGATGAACTAACAGTGATGTAATCATGTGAAATAATTATATCTCCACGAGCATCACCGAATGATCCTTCAGCTTTTGGGGCTGTCCACTTAATATCAAACCTCCTACGGTCACAATCAAAATATACATTAATCGAGAATCCCAAACATAAACCATCAGAATAATCAGTAAAAAAACACTTCTTTTTTACAAGAAAAGATGTCTACTAAAATGAATAGGAGACTATACAAGGGAAGGACAAGCATTCCAACAAAAACACAAAGAAAGATGGGGAAAAATAAAATCGATAGCATAAAAAAAAAAAAAAAAAAAAAAAAAAAAAAAAAAAACTTACGGTCTCAGTAAGGATCCGGAAACCTTTGTTTCTCCATTCAAATCCCCTATTTTAAGTGGCACGAGATGAGGATATCCAGGTACATACTGATTCATAATTTTATCAAAGCATAAGCTCCCTGAAAAGTTCACATCCATTGCTGAGTCATCCACCTCTCCCTGCAACAAAAAGAGTGGGGTTCAAGATCAGTGCTGACACAGGAACCCTGTAACATCCTGACTAGTTGATGACTTACAAACCATATTATAGCTCGCCTCTCAATTGCCAACAATCAAATCCAATGCATAAGATTTTGTACACAAGCACAAGGAAAATTGGTGTGTGAATTGCAGATGTGAAAAGCACCATTGTATGTGAATTGCAAGCTTTCAGACTAGACGCATGATAATTTATTTATTCCTCCATTGTACACTTATTCGATATCTTTGGAATTGGTCATTTGAGGTGACCGGGGGAATTTGGGTGTTAACACTTGTCTGCCAATTCATTTCCAAGGTTTTGAAAGAGGCGAGGATGTAGTCGTTTATGGGAATGTGCTAATTCAGCTATGTTTTGGTATCAGAGGATGGAGAGGAATAACAAGATTTATAGAAATCACCATCCCCCGAATCGTTTATTATGTGAACAAGTAGTTTCAATAGCTTCTCTTTGGGAGCTTATAGAAAATTGTCTATTACGGAGTTGAAGCGGGACTTGTTGTGACTATGTAGCTCTTGTTTGCTTCTTCTTCCTATTTGTATTCTTCAATGGACAGCGTTTATCTCTTGTATATTCTTCTCAATAGCTAATATAACTAAAATATGCAAAAAAAAAAAAAAAAAAAAAAAAAAAACTCGGAACTTGTAGTTGCGCTGAAAGAAGCAAAAACAGGGCAGATTCGCATGAGTGCCCATGAAAAAGTAGAAAAGGTAGAGAAAATTAATAGGTTAAACTTGCTATGACTCTAAGAGATGGAAAAGCATAAATAGATTCATTTAGTTTCACACCATGAAAACGGTATATTCATGTGCTACTTGAGAGACAGTAAGTCCATATGCAAATTTTCATAAAAACAACTTCTTAGCATACATAATGCTACAAGTCATTGTCAACAGGTACAAACATGCTGGTCTTAGCCACTCATACTGATATAAAATTCGCTTGTAGTTCAAAGATCAAGTTTTTTTTCTAAAGAATTAGTCACAAACACATAAGAAAAAAGTAAAGAACAAAGATGTATGAGAAAATAAATTAGGCCATCTTCAGCTTCAAGCAAGAGACTATCTCCTTGACATATAATACATCAGGACAAACCCATGCATTTCCGGCCCCCCGAATTTCACCACCATCAACGAGGCTTGCCCTGATTCCATAAAGCTCGGCAACCTGCAAAATGAAATTTGATTCTGAAGTGTGTACATAGCTAGTAAATGGAAAATATGCATTTCAATGCTATATACCAACGTTAAAAAAAAAAAAAAACACTACACAATTATCAATGTTGAAAGTAAAATTGGCAGAAATATATGAAAAAGGAACACGGTCGATTGCAGCAATTGCACCAGCCTCTTTATTCCTCATAATTGCGTCATAAGAAGGTGATGCAGGGACATCCGCAACTGAATTTGCTATTTTCCTAGCGACTAGGCCACTCCCCACGAACACAACAGCTGTCACAGAACCTGCCAACTGCACCAAACCAATAAATGAATACCAGAAAGATAAAAGCAATAAAATTATGAGGCAATTATTGCTTAAAACAAAAGGACTGCCAAAAGTGATAGTGCCTAACCTAGCAATGATGAGTGTTCTGACATGATGACTAGAAGCAGGGTATGTATAAAAGAGCATATTCCTTGCATATTTAGTAGTTCCTCCCTAAATGATTGTCCGTTCTTATACTTTTGTGGGAAAATATTTAAAAGGTTGCACTTTGGTGGCATATGCATGCATAAACATCTTTAATGCTCCAACCATGTGAAAGAAACAATAGGGAAAAAATAACAGAAGAAAGGATCTTCTCAATTGCGAGATATAATAGGGGAAAACGGAAGATGCCATACCATATTCCTTAGTACTCCCTCCCTCCCTTCCTATATGACTGTACGTTCTTTAACTTTTGTGGGAAGACTTTTAAGCACAATTGGCGGTGTATATATGCATAAACATCCTAAATCATCTAACCGCATGGCATTATGATTGCAAGTGTAAATTAGATATGAAGATTAACATGGAGGATTTAGTAACTTTACAAAAACAAGACATTCATTTGGGGACGGGGGGAGTTTTGGAGGTGGTAGCTGCGTGGGGTCATATTTTGTTTTTGTAGTGAAGGCACCATGATTGACTGCTTAGTAGCCAAAATAAAAGCACATCTTGATATAGACAACCATCCTATAGAGATCAAATATTCGAGGAGCTTGAATCAACCTTTTGAACTCATTCTAAGGATGTATATCTCCTTTTAACTCTTCCATGGAGTTAGCCAATTACCCAATTAAACAGAGACCTTTTCCAGAAAGTAGCACACCGGATGATTTCCTATTCCTCCAGTCGTGTAAGTGAGCAGGAATGATCCTAAAAAACTCAAGGCTCTACTCGACTTCATAGACCAGTTCAAAAGAAAAATGGCTTTCACTGTTACTTTCAAATTATTAACATACAAATTTTCCTACAGCTACTAAGTAATTAATGTGATCCACATAGATGCGTGTCTACCCAAGCTACTGTCAATAATACCATAATTTTTCAATGATATAGTAGATATTTTCTCAAGGGGAAAGGAACGCAAAATAGATGGTAGAGTAGAAAAATCAGAACAAAACATAAGATAAAGAGAGATGGACATACTGAGCAAAATAAAGGCTTCATCTTGAAACTTTTCATAAGCGCATTTACTTCCACAGAAGGAACCTGTCAATAGGACCATAACACAATTCTAGCAGTCAAATAAACTCAAATTATTCCCAAAGACACAATTAGTGGATATGATGCTGTATGCTATGAGGAAGAGAATTGGAAAATCTATAGATAGGAACAGAATTAGGAGCAAAGCCCAACTGATATTATATTCATATGGATTGATTAAAATACAACAACCTTACAACTCCTTAGGCTAATTCATTAATAGGCCACCTTTAAGCTTTAACATTAATTATTTTGACAAGCCAAAAGCATGAATCATAGGTTAACCATTGTGTATGAGCATGGAAAAAACTGAATGCAATGAAATTTCTTTCAGACCCTTGCTTACTTACAATAAAGCTAAAGCTATTCTCCAATGGCAATGCGTCAGCGTCAGGATCTAATCAATAAATAGAAATGAAAGTAAGGGCACATAAACAGGCGGGCATACACGCAGACATGCATAAAACAATTACACTTCCCAATACAAGGACACAAGAAGTTGCAGTAAGATAGTCAGCATACCCTCCCCCTTTCCCACCAGATCCTCTTTTTTATACAGTTCTGCAATACAGTACTCGTTGAGGTAAAATATAAGGGGTGGTTAGGGCGGTAAACACTGATAAAAGGAAAAAATCTAGACCAATTCTCATGGCGCAGAGCTGCAGATCCAGAGAAACGATGTCAAAATATCATATGGTTACTTTATAAAATAAAACATCAGTAGTGCTATCTTTAGATCAGTAGAATGATGGATGTAAAGCCAAAGGACAGGGGTGAGACTTGGAGAGTAGACACACGAGAGGAAAAGACAGTGTATGACACAAACACTTGACAAGGAACACCAATTCAGGCTACAAAAGTCTATCTGCCGGCTTGTTGGTTAATAGGTTCAAAAAGGGAGCTACAAACCAAAGGTTAATAAATTGACTATCTGCTGGAGTCTCATTCATAAGCGAGCCACACCACTAAATATGTTTAGATAAAAGGTTACAAGAATAAGAGAGAACAGAACTCCAGAACAAATTAAGCTTTTACGATCAAGGCATTGTAATTTATACAGTAGAGACCAGAAAGTGGAGCTGACAAAGAAAACAATGAGATGATTTTATTCAATAATTGCTACTAAACTACTTTCTAATCAATCTGGACCAAAAGCCATGATAGTAAAATGTATGAACTCGAGTTTCATGACTGCTGATTTCAATTCATGGTTGGAATAATCCATCTCGGGTGATATAGGGAGACCTCAAGTCTACGGTATTATCCTATCAATTACAACCTGAGACGCGATGAAACAACTCCAAAATCTAGTTACAACAACCAGAAGTTCAACTTTGATTGTGAAGTCAATTGATAATTACCTGGCACATGAGGTGGTACTCTCCTTCCTCTGGCTCAATACCATTGTCTCCTGAAGCTTCCAAAGGAACATCCCCGAACCAGCCACTGGCATTATGTAAGAATATACGTTGAGCACGGAAACATAAACTTCCAGATGTATCCTGCAAAATGCATGTTTCACATCCAACTAAGCATACACACCCGGTATAATTTCTGATGTCAGCACACCACACCGGAAAACAATTGAAGAAACAAACTGGGAGATAAATCAAAGTGATTTGCTATATTGACACACCGCAACATGAATAGATGCAGTTATCAATTCAAATTATAAGCCAAAGAAAATGATAAACAAACCACAGTATGTTCAAAGAAAGACATTTATCCATTAAACTCGAACATTGAAGATAGTTTGTATTAGTCTTTCAATAGAATAAAGAAACTTGTATCCATGGAGAAGAGATACAAGCAAAGCGTCAGGAAAAAGATGATGGCCAACCTAAATTCAGAGTTTGAGCTGCCTTCTGTTACCCAAACTTACCCATATTTGCAGCACTAGCAGATATTAAACCCTTCAACCTCGTTTCTAAAGGAACATGTGACTCAATACCTCTACTTCTGCAATCCAGTATGTGCTCATAAACACAAAGGAAACACCTAAACTGCCAGCTCAAACCCTAGCCACCACATAACTACGAAAATACGAAAATAACCCATTATCATAAATCAAGAGCATAAGCATGAGAGAACTAAGAAACAGCGCTGTATTTTGCATGACAGAATATATCTTCCATAGCTATCTAATGTATAACAATCATAAAATATATTGCAGTACAAGCGACCATGTCAAGAGAAAGATTATACAATGTCGAACTAGGACATACAGAAAATGATGAGGGTGCATCAAATATTTGAAAGGTCAACCCCGTCACATCAAGCTGCCCATGAAGATTAGGGAAACTTTCTCCTCTTGACATGCAAATGTGAACCTGTAAACAGCAAAATTAGTGCAAATTGAAAAGGCACAGTATATAGCAGAAAACATATTCTATTGAAGCACACACCAGTAAAACAAATTTTCCAACAGGATAATGAAACCAAGACTTATATGCCCTCCAACAAAAAAAAAGGTGTCCCTTGTTCCATTCTAGAACATCCCAAAACATGTTTATAATATATTTCCTAATATTGTATATTTATGTCTTCTTAAGTTTGAGAAACATAATTCCGTTCAAATTTTTTTGAGAAACATAATTAAGAAGGCAATGATTTGAAACCACCAAATGATAACTTAAGGCCAAAGGAAAGGCATATAATTTCTTAAATCCACTGTGAAGTCAGTAGGGAGCACTTATTTGGGTAATAACTAAGCATTTACTGCTTGATCAACTACAAAGCTCAAAACTTTACCGTAAATGAACCAAAATACATCTCTACAAAGATCAAAACAAATTAATCACCAGCGCAATATTTTAATTTTCAAATATAAAATTGGATCCTAGTATCATCCTCCCGGTGCCCAAAGTCATCTCTCACCCCCTTCTCTATTCGAAGGCCAAACAAATCAAATAGTTTGAACATCTCAAAACTCTTTCAACTTAAAGCTTCAAAAATGGCCCTGTCCAAAGGTTTGCTATCTTGGTACCGGCGGGTTTTCTCCTGGTTTTCCAAGTCACCTGCACGTGTTGTCTAAAAGGTATGTTTTTGTTATTCAATCATACTTTGGTAGGTACTTATAAAATTTCATAGTCGTCCAAGTAGAAAAAATATGAACTGCAGGGAGAAGAAGTCCTTCTCGGAATTTCTGTTGGAAAAGGAGGACAGCTTGGACTTGGAGGAAGGAAAATGGCATTGATGGGTAACGAGTTGAATTGAGAATGTGAAAATTAAAAAGATTTGGAATCTCAAACCGACCCCAGATTTGAAAAGAATTCAGATTTCGAAACTCATTAATAGATCGAAAGAGAGAAAAAGAAAAAATTCATCAACATCTTAATCAATCTTAGTCGACTTATCGACACTAATATACTAATTTTTCCACTATTCATTCAACTGATACTTTGAAACATTTGGGAACATTCCAACAAAGCAAAGAGGGGTCTGGGTGAGTGTGTTTTGGAGTGAATGGGGTTATTTTGGGATCGTGGGCAACTTCAGAGCGACTATGATGACACCAGTTGTGAAAGATTTTGGGAAGAGGTAATGATTCCGGCATGAGAGGGGAGAGAGAGAGCATAGGGGATGCTGGCAGATCCTTTTCTTTATTTGAAAACACAATTATCCCGGGTAATTAATTTATTTATTATTTAGATGAAGGGATCTTTTCTTTTCGTCCATACAAATGGGTAGTTTGTTAAGACACTCTTGACTTGACGTGGATATCGTAGCCAAAACAAGACCGCAACTTGGTGATACAAGAGCTTTCACTACGTGTGGGGTCCAGGGAAGAGCTGGTCCCACATGGGCTTAACAAAACCCTATACATGGGGGGGGGGTGTGAATTAGAGATTTTTTTACCTATTCAGAGAGGGTGAAATTGGATTGGATTCAAACTTACCAAAGGGGGTAATCAAAGACATGGATTAATGATTTATTTGCAAAACTTAGGAACTAATTCTTAATATGGAAAGATGAGAGGTTTTAAACCTATTTGTAGAGGGTAAAATCAGGGGCTTTGGACTCTAGGCCCCCTGGGTGAGATCCAAATGCCATAAAAATTCAAGGTCAGATCAAAATCCCATTTAAACCCACCACAGCCCACAACCCGCCCCAGCCCAGCCCGCCCATGCCCATGCCCGCCCAGCTCACTGTTTGGATGCAAAATTAAAATGTTGGGTATGGGAATTGAACCCATGACTTATTGTGAAAACTAACAACTTAACCACTACACCAGCCTACTGTTTGATACAAAATTTGTAATATATTCTATTACTATTGCGCCTAAATGAAACTAAGTGAAGAAAAAACAAGATTCTAAATCAATTTATAAAATTTTTGATTATTCCCAAAACATCAACTTTTTGTTTTAAAAAAAAAAAAAAAAACGAAAAATAAGATTTAAAAAAAATATATATATAAAGTATTTAAATACTATTTTATTAGAAAAAAAATATAAAAGACCCAAAGATAAATTAAATTATAATTTTGTGCAATATCGAATTTTAATTTTAATTTTTTTTACTAGCACCCTCCAGTAAACTATTTATATAAAATGACACTATTTAAGTCCTTATTACCAAATTGTCATTATTTGCACTTATAAGACCTTTTGAGAGACTCATGAGTCTGCTATGAGACCTTGTAAATAGACCCTCATAAGTCTTATATGAGACATTTTTACATGTCTCATAAGAATTTACAAAGACTTTGATACAAATTATAAGACCTAAAAAATACACTTATGAGACCTTTGAGAGACTCATGAGTCTGCTATGAGACCTTGTAAATAGACCCTCATAAGTCTTATATGAGACTTTTTTACATGTCTCATAAGAATTTACAAGACTTTGATAGAAATTATAAGACCTAAAAAATGCACTTATGAGACCTTTGAGAGACTCATGGGTCTGGTATGAGACCTTTGTAAATAGACTTATGAGTCTGGTATGAGACAATTTACATGTCTCATAAGAATTTACAAGACTTTGATACAAATTATAAGACTTAAAAAATCACTTATGAGACATTTAAGAGACTCATGAGTCGGATATGAGACCTTTGTAAATGGCTCTCATGAGTCTGTATGAGACAATTTACATGTTTAATAAGAATTTACAAGACTTTGATACAAATTATAAGACCTAATTAATCATGTTTTTTAATGTAAAATGATATTTATTTTACAAATTTAATGTTTTTGTGAATAATCAAGAATTTCATTAATTGATTGGAAAGTTTTAATTGCTGACATTTATTTTGGCAAGAGTGATACTTCTATTATTAAATGTTGTGAAACATTAATCAAGTTATTCTAATATATTTTTAATATTAACTCTTATACCGAAAGTATAAGACTAGTTCTTCTCTTATACTTTAGATATGAGAGTAATTTTCTCACATTAAATCCCCATTTTTTAAAGAAATTATATACCTAAAATATAAGACTAGAATTACTCTTATATTTAAGGTATAAGAGTTATTTAGTTTATTTTCTTATAATTCTCATATTTTCAGTATATAATAGACTTAGTTGGTGTCATTTATGTAAATAAATGCCTTAACAGAAGGGTGATAATTAAAAACTTATAAAATATTATGAAATAATGTATTTTCGCAAATATAATTTAATTTATTTTTTAGGTCTTTCATATTTTTTTAATAAAAAGCTTTAGATATTTTATATTCTTAAATCATGTTTTTAATATTCTAACATATATTAAAAAAAAAATGTGTTTTTGTGAATATTCAAGTTTTTCATTAATTAATTGTAAAATCTCAAGTTTTGTAATTTAGTTTCGTCCAGATTTCAGTTAGTAATAATAAATATTGCAAAATTAGAAACAAGCAATGCATTGGCTTAGTGGTAAAGACATGGTTGTTATTGTAAAAGACCTAAGTTCGAAACCTGGGAACAACATTTTTGCTTTTAATTAAAAGGGGTGGCTGGCATTGAGTTCTGGATCCGGGGCGGGTGGGCGGGTCGGGACATCGGGCCTGGGCATTGGGCTTGGGGGCAGCCTGACCTGAGTAGTGTGTGATGGGTTTTTGAGCTTTTATGGAATTTTGATTTAGACAATGGATGGAGGTGGACTTTTGGATCTCAGGTGGACTTTTATGGAATAATGATCTGGGAGAAGGGGCCTTGTGGAATTATGCCTAAAATCAGAATATTAAAGTTCAGACTCTAAAGGGAATCCACGCCTTCATACATAGTATGATATACAAATATACACATAGACATAGCTATAGATATAGATCCAGAATTATATATATATGTCATGAGTGTATGCATAAACATTTATATACCCATACACACACACACACACACACATATATATATAATTATGTTGTTTATGCATGAGAGGAAGGTTTTACCCAGCACTGTGTATCCCACCAGGCACCAACGTAATTTATTATGCCTTTTATTCAGGGAACTGGCACTCACGCTCAAACCACACTTAATCTATGTATGAAATCAACTCACCGGGTTCAAGCATTCCATTATGTCAACCACCATTCCATTTCCTATTATTGGTCTTGTAACACCCCGAATTTTCTTATAATATCTTGAGCATTTAATGGCATTTAATATCCATAAATAACAATAATAAATACTTCAATTTAGGGTTCACAACAGCCCCTTTATTAACCATAATTTCAAAACAATAGCGGAAGCGTAACTTAAACATGTCTTGGTAGGCAACAACCTTAACCTTCAATGTACTTCAACTTACATCAAATAAATAAGCGTACTTAAAACTACTAAATCAAGAATCTTCAATCCACCGTCTTCCCACGGCTACTTTCCTTGTCTTGTCCTTCTACTTAAATCCTGAAAACAAAATTTATAGAGAAGGGATGAGCGAACGAATGCTCAGTAAGTTCATACGTGGCCTCTCCGGTTACTAAGGAGAGACGACCAGAACGAATACTTAGAATAACTTTTCAAAGATAGGTTCAGTTACTTTTGGATTCAAGGCTGCAGAACAATACAGTCTTATTACTTTAAGATTTTACTTTCAAAGGATTATGGCACTACAAGCCAAAGGGATTTATTCAAGTTTCCGTCAATTCCTTGGTAACGTACATTATAACCTCAATGCCAAAGGTACAATTTGTACACCTAGCTTCTTCAGCCAATAGTGTGGGTCGAAACATATATGGTATCCACACACATATGCTCGGGGTCTAGAATCATCCTTGTAATCAGACAATTCCTGAGAGAAGGCATGTGATCACTCATGCAATCCCTAGTTTAAGGACAAGTCTTTTCTAACTGGACTGTCCGTCAATGTCTTTTCTAACTGGACATTGGCCACTCTAACAAGTAAGCTTTTCGACTTACAAGTTAGAATGAGAACATACCAAGGTACAGGTATGTGATGACAAGTTTCAAACTTCGATACTTAGTAGATCGATGGGGACATCACTAAGTATAGATCATTTCAAGGAACGTTCATTAACGCAGAGTTCATTCAAATACTATCATGCCATACTGATAGCTGTCTTTAGAAAGAAATACCGAATTCCAATAAACAGGAGTTCAAATACTGTAAGGAACGTAATCCCTTACCTGAATTGCTTTTTCCTCGCAATCTCCTCTCTGTGCAAATCTACAAGGCACGGAGTAATTTACTTTAGTACTCTCAACATTGTTAACTATTTCTACTTAGTTAACTGAGAGATGCGATTTAACTTCTTTACTTCGTTACTTCTTTTCTTACGTTTAAGTTTCTGACTTTGATTTACGAGTCAGTCCTTTAACTTTGATATAATTGCAATTAAGTCCTCTAACTTTGGGTTAATTACAATTTGGTCCCTCAACTTTGGGTTAATTGCAATTTGGTCCTTCGACTTTAGATTAATTGCAGATTGGTCCTTTAACTTTAGTTTAATTGCAAATTAGTCCTTCAACTTTGGATTAATTTCAGATTGGTCCTTCGACTTCAAAGGTTTTCCCCTTTTTATTCCTTTTTAACTTTAACTTTTTCAGTTTAGTCCTTTCCCGTTAGGAAACTAACTGAAATCTTTTAATCTTCCTCCTTTCCGTTAACTTTCTAACTTTCAAGGTTTTCCAAGTAACTATCACATCCTTTCAAGTTAGTTTTCTAACCTTCTAACAATTCTTTTAACGATTATGTTTTCTTTTCATTATAAACTTAACGAAAATACTAACTTTCCGTCCCAATTCTTAACATTCTCAATCAAGAATCAACACCCAAATTATATAGCTTTTAGGATTTTCATCAATCGCATGAAACACTATTCCCAACTCAGTTCACTATTCACAGCGTAAATTACTATTCATCGCAGATTACTATTCACAGCTTTTTAAACTCAGTTTACTATTCACAGCGTAAATTACTATTCATCGCAGATTACTATTCACAGCTTTTTAAACTCAGTTTACTATTCACAGCGTAAATTACTATTCATCGCAGATTACTATTCACAGCTTTTTAAACTCAGTTTACTATTCACAGCGTATTTTACTATTCATCGCAGATTACTATTCACAGCTTTCTTAAAATATGAATTCATCCCTTTCATGATCATAGAATCAACTTAAAATAAAGCTAAGCATTTAACCATTAAAATTCCCACCATTAATTGACTAGCATGCAAAAACCCTAACGATTATTTCTTTTAAACATGCATAACTTATGATTTATTAATCCGAATTCAATGAAACAAATTTTGGAGAGTAGGATTTAGCATTACCTTGAGAATGGTCGGATTACTTCTTCCAAAACAATGGCGAAAATTTTCTTCTCTCCTCCTTCTTGGCCGGCGGCTGCTAGGGTAGGTTTAGGGTTTTGTTTTTCCTTTTTTTTTTTTTTTTTGATAAAGAAGAATAACCTAATTTTCACTAACCCAAGTATTTATACTTTGGATGGTTTATTAATTGGGTTGGGTTTATTAATTAAACCTTCGGGCCAACCCATTCCTTTCGGCCCACTCATTAATTAACTTCTTAATTCTAATTTTTATTTACTAAGTTAATGTTACCAATTAATTAAATAAATAAATAAAAAATTGCGGGTGTTACATTCTTACCCCCTTAAAAGAAGTTTGTCCTCAAACTTTGACCAGTCTTAATCCGAGAAGATGTCCGGGTACAATTCGCGCATTTCACTTTCTTGTTCCCATGTCGCTTCTCTTTCTGAGTGATTGCTCCATTGCACTCTTACATAGGGAACCGTACGCTTTCTTACGACCTCGTCTTTTCTGTCGACGATCTTGATTGGTCGTTCATCGTACGTCAAATCTGCCCGAACTCTTAACTGCTTGTATTCTATCACATGACTCGGATCATGAATATACTTCCTTAGCATGGAGACATGGAACACATTATGCACTCCAGCTAATACCGGTGGTAACGCCAATCGATAAGCCACTTCCCCGATCTTATCAAGAATTTCGAATGGTCCCACATATCGTGGACTTAACTTTCCCTTAATCCCAAAACGTATAACTCCCTTCGTGGGTGATATCTTTAGGAATACTCGATCCCCTGGCTGAAATTCCAGTTCTCGCCTTCTATTGTATGCGTAAGATTTCTGCCTACTCTGTGCAGTCTGTAGCCACTTTCGAATCTGTTGTACCTTATCTGCCGTGACTTGTACAAGTTCCGGTCCACTTAACCTCCTCTCGCCGACTTCGTCCCAACATGCCGGTGATCTACACTTCCTCCCATACAATGCTTCATATGGTGCCATCCCAATACTGGCATGAAAGCTATTGTTGTATGCGAATTCCACCAGTATGACTCCTTTAGATCCCTATACATTTTGGTACTCCCCGGATGTACAGAGAACTTCGAACAATGAGCTTCTCTCAGTATCTCTCTCTTAATTTCATCATTAATTGGCACCCATACTCTCTTTTGGTATCTCAGAATTCCATCTTCACCCATGTGAAGATCCTTTGCTTGCCCATTTCCGATTAGAGCTTCTCTCTCCTCGTCTAACTCTTGTGCCTCTTTAATCCTGCCCAACAGTGCAGGCTGTAACGTTAATCTAGCCAAATATCCATTTACCTTCACCACTAAGTTCATCTCCTTGACATCTTTTCACATACTTACCCCCTTAGAGGTCAACGTCGCCAACATTCCGTGATTCTTTCTACTTAAGGCATCTGCCACCTTGTTAGCTTTCCCAGGATGGTACAATATTTCACAGTCGTAATCCTTGAGAAGCTCCAACCATCTCCGTTGTCTCATGTTCAACTCCTTCTGAGTGAAAATGTACTTAAGGCTCTTGTGATCTGTAAAAATCTGGCATTTCACGCCATACAAATAATGTCCAAATTTTCAAGGCAAACACTACTGCTGCTAACTCCAGATCATGGGTCGGGTAATTCCTTTCATGTACCTTCAACTGCCTAGATGCATAAGCTATTACCTTCTCATTTTGCATCAGTACACATCCTAATCCTTTCAACGACGTATCACTGTAGATAACAAAACCTTCCGTCCCTGTCGGTAGTGTTAATACTGGTGCAGATACCAGTCTATTCTTCAATTCTTGAAAACTTCGTTCACATTCTTCTGACCAAACAAACTTAGCTGCCTTCTGCGTCAGCTTCGTCAATGGTCCAGATAACTTCGAAAATCCCTCTACGAACCTTCTATAGTAACCAGCTAAACCCAAGAAACTTCTTATTTCGGTTACCGTAGTAGGCCTTTCCCAATCCATTATTGCTTCTACCTTCGTCGGGTCCACCGAAATTCCTTCCTTCGACACTACGTGCCCCAAAATGCTACTTTCTCCAACCAGAACTCACATTTCTTGAATTTAGCATATAACTTCTGCTCTCTTAAAATCTGCAGTACTAACCTTAATGCTCTTCATGTTCTTCCTTGTCCTCGAATACACCAAGATATCCTCAATGAATACAATCACACACTTATCCAGAACTTCTGAAATATCCTATTCTTAAGTTCCATAAACGCTGCCGGTGCGTTAGTCAACTCACACGGCATCACTACAACTCATAATGACTATACCTTGTTTTAAAGGCTGTCTTAGCTATATCATCCTTCTTCATTCTTAGTTGATGATAACCAGACCTCAAGTCTATCTTCAAGGAATAACACGCTCCACGACGTTGGTCAAACAAATCATCTATTCTGGGCAACGGTTATTGGTTCCTTACCGTCACACGGTTCAATTCACGATAGTCGATACATAACCTCATCGACGCATCCTTCTTCTTCACAAATAATACCGGTGCACCCTATGGTGATACACTCGTTCTAATCAAGCTCTTATCCAACAACTCTTACAGTTGCTCCTTTTATTCTTCAATTCTGACGGAGCCATTCTATATGGCGCCTTCGATATTGGTGAAGTCTCAGGTACCAAATCGATAGAAAAATTTACTTCTCCTTATGGAGGTATTCCCGGTAAATCCTCAGGAAACACGTCCTTGAAATATCTAATCACAGAAAGTGATTCTACGGTTACTTCCTTCTTGCTCGTATCACCAATGTACGCCAAGAATCCTTCTCATCCTTTCTTTAAAAGCTTACGGGCCTTCATTACCGATATAAGGTTCGATCGGGTTCTAGGTTTCGTTCCTTGAGAACATCACTCTTCTCTAGATAGTAATCTAAAGTGGACTTCTTTCTTTAAAACAATCCACATGGGCATGGTATGCAGTCAACTATAGTCCATTCCCAAGATTACATCAAATTCTTCGAAGTCCTAAACTAATGAGATCAACCTCAAGTTCTTCCTCGTCCATTTTCAAAGGACACTTCCTAGATATAGACGTAATAGGGATCAATTCTCTAGTTTGAATATCCATAACTAAAGGATTCTCTAACACATCAGGAATTAAATTCACATTCCTAGCCAAGCAATCATTTGGTACTTCTTATCAGAACATTGCCCTTTGGCGTCGTTCTTATTATCATTATTTCTATTGCCGCAGTCTTTATTCTGGTACTTACTTGTACTACCTTCTTTTTTTTTCACGATCGTCAGTAGCCTTCCTTTAGATTCAGTCGACACTTTCTTGGTTGACTCTTCTTCTCTTTTCGCTTACTGCGATAACTATCAGATTCTTTCTCCACTATCCTCGTCCTATCCAACACTTAATCCTAGGTTGGTAGTATTAATGGAGTGATTCTATATCGGATTCGGTTGCTCAAACCATCTTCAAATCCTCGAGCCTTTTGCGCTTCATCATCGAAGAGTGTTAGGGTAAATTCTAGCAATTCGATGAATCTAGTACCATAGTCGTTCACCGTCCTACTTCCTTGAGTTAGCATCATAACTTAGCCTCTCTGGCGTTTCGAACACTGGCCAGATAATATGGTACTATCATTAGTTATCATGAATACGAGACTTTTTCACGCACTCTCATACTATAGCTCGTCTCTACAGACTAACATTCAATTTATAGGTCATTCACTAAACCACTGGTCGTTTCAACAGACCATCACTATCTTCATTAGTCAACTTTACTAGACGTATGGGTCGCTTCATTAGACCATTTCTATTTTCATAGGTCATTTCAATAGACCATAATCACTTTCATTGGTCGTTTCAATAAACCATTCTTACTTGTTCCAGGTTAACTCGCACATTTAACACTATTACTCACGTCAACCCAAGCATTGTACTATGCCTAATACTTTCACATAAATATGCCGTCTCCAAAAGACGTAACTTTTACAAAAGATCGGTCTACTAGATTTCTGGTCGTTCCAATAGACCAGTTCTACTTAGGGAAGTCATTTCACTAGCATTTACTTATTAATCATAGGTCGATTCACTAGACCTACTCTCATTCACACTTGGCCGTTTCACTAAGCCTATTACTCTTAACCGTTTCAATAGGTTATTTTATTCTTGTTCCGATCGCTTCAATGGATCAAAATTAACTTTACTTGGCCGTTTCACTAAGCCAAATACTTTCTCTTGACCGTTTCAATAGGTCAATTTATTCTTTCTTACTTGACCGTTTCAATATGTCACTTTATTCTTGTTTCGATCATTTCACTAGACCAAAACTAATTTCACTTGGCCGTTACCATTGCCGTTTCCGTTGTTTCCACTTCTGGTATTCATCTGCAAATTTTACTTTCACTTTAGAACAAATTCGTGTTCTAGCAATATTCATCACTACACAATACGTGCAGTATGCATGGTATACTTAACATTACTATTCTTTTACTAACGGGTACTTGTTAGTTTTGAATCGTGTTCTTAGGTCTTTTGTACTAGACCATTATTCAGATTTGGTTAGTTTACTTTAACCTTTCTTTTCCGGTTCAGGAGTTTTCATACTTCATAATTTACAACCGTTTTACTTGGTTGCGTATTATTTCTTCATTTCACTAGTTTTTATTACTTAACTAGCTTTAACTTATTCCAATGGTCGTCTTACTTCGTACCATGGTTACGGAGATTATTTCAAATCACTCCGATGCTTTCCCTTGTCTTTTCTCGACAAGTTAACTTTTGTCTACAAAACAATAGTAATTTCAAAATTTTGGGTATTTAAATTAAATAATTAACTTTATTCAACTGAGGTGTGAGATTTAAACATCTCAAAATACACCCAAAATTCAATTTAACATAAAGAAAATTCTAACTGCATTTCCCACTAATAACAAAATAAAAGAATCTATTCTTATAACTATCTGCCATTAATTGCATCACTTCTCACAGTGTGCATGTTCTGCTGCAAGTTGGTCATATTTTTCTTGCAATTCTAACTTCTCAGCCCAAATCTGATAGCCTGAAGTCCTAAGCCCTTCCTCATAAGCTTCTTGTTCATCTATCTTCTTTTTCAGTTCATTGTTTTGTTCTATCTCCTCCACCAGTTGTACACTGATTCGATTCCATTCGCGGTTAGCTCTAACCACATGGCTTTCTAGGCTTTGGACCTTTTTCAGCTGTACTGCTAACTTTCCTTCCACATACATCATGTCCTCATCGCGTTCTCTGATGACATTCTGTAGACTGCCAACTCCTCGAGTCTCCTTCCTAAGCTCTCTTTTAGCTGAGCGGAGTTCCTTAGTTAGCTGTTTAATAATCTCTTCCTTAGCTTCTATTTCTTCCCTTAGAGTAGCACTGTACCTTACTGACTTCATGGGTCTCCTCGGCATGATCCTACACACACCAATAGTAAACTTAATTAGTACATAACCCCAAGATTCCATTATAACATATTAATAGAACGTAAATAGACATACAATGAAGAGATTCCTATTTCCCCAAGTATATTCATACTTTATGTACACTCTTAGTATCATTCCTAGAGTTAGACTTTATCACTTGAACTTCCTCAAGTAAGATCTTATTTAAGTCAAGTACTAAGTTCTCCCATTAGTCCTAACTTCTAGTTTTCTCCCATAAGACCTAAAGCCATTGCTCTGATACCAACTGTAACACCCCGAATTTTCTTATAATATCTTGAGCATTTAATGGCATTTAATATCCATAAATAACAATAATAAATACTTCAATTTAGGGTTCACAACAGCCCCTTTATTAACCATAATTTCAAAACAATAGCGGAAGCGTAACTTAAACATGTCTTGGTAGGCAACAACCTTAACCTTCAATGTACTTCAACTTACATCAAATAAATAAGCGTACTTAAAACTACTAAATCAAGAATCTTCAATCCACCGTCTTCCCACGGCTACTTTCCTTGTCTTGTCCTTCTACTTAAATCCTGAAAACAAAATTTATAGAGAAGGGATGAGCGAACGAATGCTCAGTAAGTTCATACGTGGCCTCTCCGGTTACTAAGGAGAGACGACCAGAACGAATACTTAGAATAACTTTTCAAAGATAGGTTCAGTTACTTTTGGATTCAAGGCTGCAGAACAATACAGTCTTATTACTTTAAGATTTTACTTTCAAAGGATTATGGCACTACAAGCCAAAGGGATTTATTCAAGTTTCCGTCAATTCCTTGGTAACGTACATTATAACCTCAATGCCAAAGGTACAATTTGTACACCTAGCTTCTTCAGCCAATAGTGTGGGTCGAAACATATATGGTATCCACACACATATGCTCGGGGTCTAGAATCATCCTTGTAATCAGACAATTCCTGAGAGAAGGCATGTGATCACTCATGCAATCCCTAGTTTAAGGACAAGTCTTTTCTAACTGGACTGTCCGTCAATGTCTTTTCTAACTGGACATTGGCCACTCTAACAAGTAAGCTTTTCGACTTACAAGTTAGAATGAGAACATACCAAGGTACAGGTATGTGATGACAAGTTTCAAACTTCGATACTTAGTAGATCGATGGGGACATCACTAAGTATAGATCATTTCAAGGAACGTTCATTAACGCAGAGTTCATTCAAATACTATCATGCCATACTGATAGCTGTCTTTAGAAAGAAATACCGAATTCCAATAAACAGGAGTTCAAATACTGTAAGGAACGTAATCCCTTACCTGAATTGCTTTTTCCTCGCAATCTCCTCTCTGTGCAAATCTACAAGGCACGGAGTAATTTACTTTAGTACTCTCAACATTGTTAACTATTTCTACTTAGTTAACTGAGAGATGCGATTTAACTTCTTTACTTCGTTACTTCTTTTCTTACGTTTAAGTTTCTGACTTTGATTTACGAGTCAGTCCTTTAACTTTGATATAATTGCAATTAAGTCCTCTAACTTTGGGTTAATTACAATTTGGTCCCTCAACTTTGGGTTAATTGCAATTTGGTCCTTCGACTTTAGATTAATTGCAGATTGGTCCTTTAACTTTAGTTTAATTGCAAATTAGTCCTTCAACTTTGGATTAATTTCAGATTGGTCCTTCGACTTCAAAGGTTTTCCCCTTTTTATTCCTTTTTAACTTTAACTTTTTCAGTTTAGTCCTTTCCCGTTAGGAAACTAACTGAAATCTTTTAATCTTCCTCCTTTCCGTTAACTTTCTAACTTTCAAGGTTTTCCAAGTAACTATCACATCCTTTCAAGTTAGTTTTCTAACCTTCTAACAATTCTTTTAACGATTATGTTTTCTTTTCATTATAAACTTAACGAAAATACTAACTTTCCGTCCCAATTCTTAACATTCTCAATCAAGAATCAACACCCAAATTATATAGCTTTTAGGATTTTCATCAATCGCATGAAACACTATTCCCAACTCAGTTCACTATTCACAGCGTAAATTACTATTCATCGCAGATTACTATTCACAGCTTTTTAAACTCAGTTTACTATTCACAGCGTAAATTACTATTCATCGCAGATTACTATTCACAGCTTTTTAAACTCAGTTTACTATTCACAGCGTAAATTACTATTCATCGCAGATTACTATTCACAGCTTTTTAAACTCAGTTTACTATTCACAGCGTATTTTACTATTCATCGCAGATTACTATTCACAGCTTTCTTAAAATATGAATTCATCCCTTTCATGATCATAGAATCAACTTAAAATAAAGCTAAGCATTTAACCATTAAAATTCCCACCATTAATTGACTAGCATGCAAAAACCCTAACGATTATTTCTTTTAAACATGCATAACTTATGATTTATTAATCCGAATTCAATGAAACAAATTTTGGAGAGTAGGATTTAGCATTACCTTGAGAATGGTCGGATTACTTCTTCCAAAACAATGGCGAAAATTTTCTTCTCTCCTCCTTCTTGGCCGGCGGCTGCTAGGGTAGGTTTAGGGTTTTGTTTTTCCTTTTTTTTTTTTTTTTGATAAAGAAGAATAACCTAATTTTCACTAACCCAAGTATTTATACTTTGGATGGTTTATTAATTGGGTTGGGTTTATTAATTAAACCTTCGGGCCAACCCATTCCTTTCGGCCCACTCATTAATTAACTTCTTAATTCTAATTTTTATTTACTAAGTTAATGTTACCAATTAATTAAATAAATAAATAAAAAATTGCGGGTGTTACAGGTCTCTTCTACCTCTTCTTTCTCCAGGTGCACCTTAAGGATTTGGAATACAGTAGAAACTCTTTAAATCAATACTCGACAAATTAATAAACTCTCTACAATAATAAATTTGTCTGGTCCCGACTTGGGCCAGTGAATGGAGAAGCGGGTCAATGGTGGAAAATGACAAAAAGGATTAATGAGGCGATTGTAAGTGAGAAACAAACTTGGCAAATGTTTCTTGATGTGTTATATAAGAGGTATTTTCCGGCTTGTGTTCGAGCTAAAAAACAAAGAGAATCCTTGAGCAAGGAAAAATGACTATTGTGCAATACGAGGCTAAATTTACGGAGTTGTTACGACACTTCCTATCTTGTTTGAAGATAAATTTCAAAGAGCCAAAAAGTTTGAAAGGTGACTTAAAGCGACAATCAGAGTTCGGTTAACAACTCTCATGCTAGAGACTCATGCAGCAGTGGTCGAGCGGGCCATGATGATGATGCAAGATATAGTTGAGTATGAAAAGCAAAAAGAGGATAAGAAAGTAAAGAAGGGGAACAGTGATAGAAAAGGAAAGGGGTTCAAGATAACAACAAATAGAGGGTAGTGGGGTCATGTAGGGTACACGATCCAAGCCAACCTTTGATTTTGGAATGAAGAACAATATGTTGATTTGCTGGAATGAAACGAAAATTATGAAGCTAATTAAATCGGGATTTGGAATATATCTTCTTTTTTAAATCGATTTAACTGTGTTAGTGGGGTCATGTGGGGTGCACGTGAGTGAATAAGGCGGGAGTTTTACCGCCTAATCGAGTCAGCATCCACGACATCATTTTTGTTAAAAACTTAACGATAGTTAGTCATGTGACTAGCTTTCGTTAAGTTTTTACTGATTTTATAGACGGGTTGAGCACATTTGTAAATGCTTAAAAGTTCGCTGATGACATTTGAAAGAAAAAAAAAAAAAGTTCAGTGAGCACATATGAAAATGAGTGTAAGTTCAGTGACGAAAATATGGGTTTTGCCTTGCTTCCAAAATCCAAACTAACACTAATGCAAATAACTATTCCAATAAAACATTATAAATTCATAACCTTCTTAATTGCAAGATATTACCACCGAGCATAAGCGAAAAATGTAATGGTAAATACTCAATACTACTTTGATGCCCTGCCTAATAATATCAGCACAAACCCGTTGTTACACAATATTCAGAAATAAAACACATTCCCATGAGAAATTCTGCAACGACAAAATGTAGATAAATTAAAAAGAATTTATAAATAAGGTTAAGATGAATATATTATATTCATAGCTAAAGAAAAACATACTTGGAGTTGTGCATGCCATGATATCTGATTCAAGGCATGAACCAACCATTGTACTCGGGATAAAACTTTGAAGCGAAAAAGTTTGTATAACTAATGCCCATTTCAAAGGTGTGGTACCTCCTGGTGGCAAGGGAGTAGAACAATATATGGCCATCACCAACCACTCTTGGGAAATAAATTTTTTTATTTTTTTATTTTTTTTCAAATTTAATTCATAGTTGAACTCAATACATAATCATCAGCAGAAGCGCCTAGGAGACAAATCATAGGGAGAGAAAAAATTTTCTCTAACTTCTGGGGGGAGGGGGGATCAAACCCATGACCTCCAGGTTGGGAAGTAAATTTTGTTGCCCGTTCCGTTTACAGTTGCCCTTTTGCACAAGGATAACGGAAGGCTTACAAACAACATTATGTTTCCCAAGCTCCCAAGTATTTCCCATTTACTCCTACATACATTCCACTCGCAAGTGTATAATGAACTTTCGTCCATGCCCAAAAAGATAGCAATTACCTTGCCATCGCTTTCTAACATGTATCGTTGTCCCTTGAGAAGTTTTGCACCGAGCCCAAGAAAATAATATAGACCTTTGCAGACGACCACATTGCAAGTGGAAAAATAAAAAGACTCTTTATTTGGCGATATTTCACGACAGGTCCAAGCCTCATCTCCACACTTCATGAAACATATATTTCATGAAACATATAGCAAAGGTATAAAAATATATTTATACTTACAATAGTTATAACAACAATAAATATACTCCCTCCGTCCCGGTTTAATGTTCTTAGTTTGACTTTACACGCTAATTAAGGAATTAGGGCAAAATTGAGTCAAAGATAGTAGTGGGTGGAAGATATAATTGTCCATTCATAATGCAAGTGGGTGAAAAGTAGATGGGTAAGTGATGGGCTTTTTGTAATATATGAACTTTATGAGGACAAAAATGTCCAAAACACTATTCATCTTTTTCCATTTAAAGAATAAAGCAACTAAGAACCTTATACGGGGACATACCAAAAAGGAAAGTAAAAACATTAAACTGGAACGGAGGAGTATTCAATAATTATTATTATTTTAGTTAATTAGTAATTTTTAATGATACAATTAATAATAAAAGTAACAAGAATGAAAAACAATAATGAATGTGATAATAGTGAAAAGAATATCATCATAAGTTTTATTAATTTTATGATCTTACATAGTAATAATAAAAAGATAAAAAAAATTAAAAGAAGCATTTTCCAATTATTTCTCTAATGTATAAAAAATTTGTATTTTATTATCAAATATTAGGTAATTAAATAATTGATAACGATTAATTTTGTTGCTATAACTATTTATTATTACTATAATTATTTAATCTTATTTCTATAATTATTTCGTGTTGTAATTTTTTTTTTTTTTTGATATTCCTAACCCGTCATTAAATGAAACTAGAGTTAAGTTTTAATAATATGAATATTCACATTTAACGGCGTTAGTTAAATAGTTAACATTTGGACTTTTTTTTGTAGTATTTGATAATATAAATTTAGTTTAGGACCATTTAGATTGAAGAAAAAAATTATAGGTCTTTTGGATATGATTCTAACAGGGTTTTTGGTATTTTTTCCAATTTTTTTTTTGTAATTGGTTTTTATTTATTTTCTCCTAAAATTTATATGTTCTTAAGGGAATGACATTAATTATAACGTAAAATTTTTCAGAGTAGTTACATGTTGTACTTAAGTTTTTTTTTTTTTTTTTTTTTTTTTTTTTTGTGGTTGTACTTAAGTGTTTTTTTTCTGGACAAACGTGTTGTACTTAAGTTTTTTTTTTCTTCGAGAGAACGTGTTGTACTTAAGTTACGTACTCCGTACCCGTCCTCCTCTAATATTATGAAGTTATTACATTTCAGTATACCAAACTGCTCCATTTTTTACAATTTTCACATGTTCTCCTAAATTTATTACAATTACAATCCATCATTTTTTATTTATTTATTTTACTTCATTTCCAAGTTATCGGTCGTTAATAATTCTATAAATAAGTATATATAAACTTTTACATAATGTAAGAAAAATATTTATCCGTGCATCGCACGTGTAGTACACTAGTGTCTTTATAAAACTAAGAAAACCTTAAAAATAAGAAAACATTTTCCTCATTTTTTACTGCTGATTTGGCACGTCTGGTTTTTGTAATTTTAATTACATGTATCCAAAAGTAAATTATTATTATTATTAAGATCTTGATTACTACAAAAACAACATCAAAGTTTTAATCTAAAAAATATTCTTAAAAATATAAATATTTGCATTTGAATTAATTCAGTAAGATTTGATATTACAAAACATGAGATGAGCTAGTAGTTAGACCATTTATCTTACCATTTTAGTAAATAAGGAATTGGATCGCAACTTTGACAAATTTAGTAAACAATTGCAAAATTTTATAAAACTTAAGTAGCCAAATTGCAATTGGCCCTAATTTAACATCCATTAAAATAGCAGGTTGAGTTCATTCAATCTAAAGAAATAAATAGTACTATGGTTTAGAAGAAAAAAAAAAAAAAACGAAAACAGAGCAAAGAGAAAATAAACCAAAAAAATCATCGCCGCGCCAAGAAAACCCATGTTCAAACTGTTCTCCTCCCCACGGCTACTCCATTTTGGCCGGCGACTCCATTCTTCAAAAATTCCAAGTAAAATTCCTCTCAAATTCTTCCCTCTTTCCATTTCCTCCTTGGGTTTCAGTAATCTTCCTTTCCAAGAACACAATCCAACAACTGATCGCCGAAGCATTCGAATCATTACTAAATCAAACCGGCCGGAGATTGCGATTCCTCGCTCATTGGGTTATAGGTTATGAATGATCGCCATTCGATAAAATACATCATAATAGGAACGCTGGAAGGTTAAAATATTTGAATCTTGGATCATACAAGTTGAAACAGAGCTATACAATAGACGATCTTGGCAGTAGAAAACAGAGTCTTCGAATTGGTACACCCTTTAACTATGATTATGTTTTTTTTTCTTGTTCATTTATGTGTTTTTCTTGATAATGTTTTTTTGTGTGCGTTTGATTGCATTATTATAATTTTGATGATGTTGCTGATTCTGGGTTTTGACGAGTTTTTTCCCATTCTTGATTCCTTCTTGTTAATATAACTCAAGAAACCTCGATTTAGAGTTGGAATTACTTGTAATGCTTATAATGCAGTTAATCTATCTATAAGTTACATTGATAACATATGTGACCGTTGTTACTATTTCATTATACTCATTATTGTTGGATTTCCGGGTACGATGCGCAGCGGAAATAGAGCATTTTAATTTTACTATGGAAACCCAAAGCCCATGGACATGATTAAGTCAAATACATATACATAATGAATACTAGAATGCTAACCTCTTGTTGCGTAAGAATAACAACCTTGCTTCTTGGTGGAGGTGTACAAAACTTGATCACGAACACTAGCAAGAACACGAACTTTGGAGGTGATAAGTTTCACCCTCTAGCGGTATCCACACTACGAACGAATATTAGGAACACCTTGTTGGTCCCTAAAGGGGCAACAAGGGTGTGAAAATCGCTAGAGGGGGGGGGTGAATAGCGTTTTAAAATTCTTTTCAAACCCTTTTGCAATTCAATGGCAGATGCGCACAACTCTTATTTTGGCTAAGTATAGCGCGCTGTAAGAGTGTGAAATGCACAGCGGAAATTTAAAGCAGCTCTGCGCAGGGTATACTGCGCAGAGATAAAAACGCACGCGCTAAAAATGAGGCTAAAGAGTGGCGCAAAATGGGATTCTAAGGCAAATGAGCAATAACAATTACAACATCAAAGAGTAGCAATCTGAAAGATCAAACAAAGCAGTTCATAAAAGGTTAAGCAGGAAATATGCAATAAGTAATGAACACGCTATTTGGAGAGGTTCGATCAATGAAAGATCTACATCCTCTACCAAGATGGTTAGTCTTGGATTTCCAATGGAGATCTTATTAAATGAGAGAGTATTACAAATTACAACATTTGAGCTCAATACTAACTCAAGATCTATTGTCTATGAAGAACAAATCCTAGACTAAACCGGTATATCTCAAGAAGTTAGATCAAAATGATCAAAGCTTCAAGAGGTGTGTGTGTGACAGAAATTCTGGGCTCTATGAATATGAAAGATGAAGAGCACCAAGAATTCTGGTGATATAGGCTTTGTGATAAGAGCAGGAGTTTTGAAGGTTTGAAGATCTTGAAGGCTGTTCTAAAGAATCTGGAAAAACTAAGCAGCAGTCTTCAGATCTTCATGGTTTTTCAGTGAAGCATGAGACTCGAGCTCTGAAGCAAAGTGGCCAAAGAGGAGACTTGATCAAAGGGCTGATCAAGGGCCGATGAAAAGGGCTAAATCGAAAGGCAACTTGGAAATGAAGATGAGCAGGCTATTTATAGCTGAGGGCTTGAATATAGCCGTTGGAGCTCTGAGCAAGGACAATGAGCTGGCATAACGTGATTGGCGCGCAGCTGTCCTTTATAGCCGTTGGGGCTCTGATCAAAGATGATGACCTGGCACAATATGATTGGTGCGCAGGTGATTTAGAGCCGTTGGAGACTGAGCATGAAGACCAAATTCAAAAGCTTCTTCTAGAAGGTTGACAGTTGTCTTCACTTGAGATATTTCTTTGAATCGTGTCTCCACCAATGGTTTTGCTGAGTGTGCTGATTTTGTCGTTTGTGCACACCTCAGCATTTTAATAAGCGAGCATTTTCTAAGCGTTTTCCAAGCTTTCTAGAAAGTGAGATCAGGAGATGAGGAACTTGACCAAGGTTGTGTCCGCGCACAAAGGCATGCGCATTGCCGGCGAGCATGGATTCAGCGCATGAGCAGTATGCGCACCATGCTTGGTCACAGAGATCTCTTGAGAGTTTAGGAAGTAATATCTTTGAAAATTGAGCAAGGTCAAGGTCCGCGTGAGATATCTATGTGCAGTGGCGACCTGCGCAGAGAACATTCTGCGAAGCGAAATGAATCCTTGCTTAGGTAATTTTTGATCTTTAAAGCTTCAAGTCCTATCATCTAAGCCTATACTATAAACAGGACTTAGCTAAAAATAGAAGTTATAAACTTCTTTACTTGAGGTCCTAAAGTCCGTAAAAATACTTATATGTGATGGTATCAATCAATTCTAACAAATGTAGGAGAGTTAAGTGATAAGCATACCCAACACACCTAATCTTGGTTGCTAGACCAACTAGTGAAACTCTTTCACTAAGGCAAGGACTATATGGAATTTGTATATCTTGTTCTTCACTTTGAGAAGTTCTTAGAACAAGAGTGTCTTTCCTTTTCTCTCTCAAACTCTTTGAGATATCTCACTTAAGAAAACTATCAAACTCTTTGAGACTTTGCACTAAGGGAGATAGAAAGATGAGAAGAGGAATTGAGGTGTTTATTTTGTGTTCATCCATAGAGGTATTTATAGCAAGAAGTCACATCACAAACATGTGTAGTGATCTTCCCATTAATGACCACTCAAGAAAGTTTTAACAAACAATTAATACTTTCAAGATCACTAATGAATCCACCATGGTTGTCTCGCAAACAAACAATCTATCTTGATCATCTTTGAGTCATACTTTCACCAAAACATTAGTGGAACATTACTCAAAATGCAGCAAGAACAGTTTCTGCCGACAGCACCAGGCGGGCGCCTGGTCTAGGGCGGGCGGGCGCTTGGGCGCAGACGGACCGCGCGCGCTGACGCCTGGTCATGCCGAGCGCGCGCGCGTTAGGCAGCAGGGCGGGCGGGCGCCTGGTCCTACACGGGCGGGCGCTCGGTTGCATTTCCATAATTTCCACTTTAGTCCTTTAAGATTCGTTCAAGGCGTGTGTGACCCTCTAGGATTACACTAAGTTGGCAATGGTCCAAACATGGATCCATAAGATATGATTAGGTTCTAGCAAACCGTCATACCTACCCAAATAGTGTAACTTAGATACGAGTTCGCATTCCTTATAGAATATGTCATAATCCTTTTGTCCACAATGTCATTGAACACAAGTCATGGTCAAGAGTCAACTTGTATAGTACTTCTAGTACTTTAAATAGGTCAGCTCTTGGAGTTAGGGCTGACTCTATGATCCACAAGCCCTCTTCTTATCACCCTTGGTCAACGTCCACGGGGTTGGCTTATCGATTTGGTCAACACGACATGTGGTCTAATAAGTTATTATCCCTTGATAAGCTTAAGATTGAAGCCTTTCAGACAAACAGTAATAACAACAACAACGGCATTGAGAACTCTTATTTGGTAGCCTCGTCTTCTAAAATCGAAGGAAAAGAGCGCGGTGCAATTAACTGACTTTTTTGGAGTTCCTTCCAACATTAGTAATCAGAATCTAGCTGCACAACAGGAGACTGAAGAACATAATTCCACTACGGGCCTTGCAGAAAACAATCAACAAGATGAAGGGGGCCTTGATTTGAATCTCAAGCTTTAATATTGCTTCTCTTTTGTGTTGCTTTTTAGATTTAGCTCAACTTTGAATTTTATCATTATACCTTTGTTAGTTATCTCAATGTTGTTATTGTATTTTCCCATCATTGAGTTTCTATTTGTGGAGCAATTATTGCAGTTTCTTGTAGTATTTGGGAACAAGGCCATTCCTCTAATTACGTTTAATATTATGATCCAATATTTCAAAATTTGAGTCATCAGTTTATTTCCAGAATAGGCAAACGACAAAATTAATTATATTAAAATTATTTTGATGCATCATACATTAATTTAAGATTATATATTTACATCTTACTTTTAGACATTAGTAATGGCCCTGTTTCTTATTATAAATATCTTTTGTCAATATAATTTAGGCAAAACTGCACCAAAAATCACTCAACTATGACCAGTTTGGGTATTTGGTCACTAAACTAATTTCCTTTTGAAACAACACATTCAACTTATTTATTTTTGCATCCATAGTCACTATCACTAACCCCATTAGTTTTTTGGCGTTAAATAGTCATGTGCAGCGCATGTGACCAAATTTGAAGGGGTAATTTAGGTAATACGATCTAAATAGTATAAAAGAAATTATAGGGTTTATTTTTCAATTTTATAAACTACAGGGCTTGAAGTAAAAGAAAAACACCCAATATAACACCCCTCCCCCTTTCTTCTTCTTCATTCTGCAATTCCCCCTCCCCTTCCTCCGCCCCTTCTTCTTCTCCGACAACTAGATGGGTAAAGGAGGGGAGAATTACGATAAAAAAGAGAGTAGTGATTTGAAATCGGCTTCTTCGAATAGAGATTTCTATCCTGCGTGGGCTAAAGATGTGAGGGAATGCGAAGAGAAGTTTCAGGTGAATAGGGAGAGTGGATTGTCTGATGGTGAAGCTGGCGGGTATGTCAGATCCGAATCAAACATTAACAACCGAATCAAACCCCAATTCATAATCCTTAGTCAAAACCTTAAGTTCCAATTTAATATTATACTCTTTACTAGCAAAAATCTTTTGAAACAGGGGCTTCGAGCAGACGGGTATGTCAGATCCGCCGGGGACAGATTTGGCGTCAAGGAAGTATCCAGAAGGAGTGGGTGAATTCAAAATTGATTCGAGGGTCTTGGAGAGGCTGACGAGTACAGTGATTTCGCAAGGCAGGGTGGTGGTGGGATCATCCGTGGTGGCCGCTAATATCGTTGGAATCAAAAAACCCATATACAGCATCCATATAATCAACCACAAATTTCACTTAAATCCAGCAAAATATGTTGAATCATGATTTTATTTGAGGATTTGATTTTTAAGATTAAAACTTTCTGGATATGGATATGCCGAAAGTGAAAGAAAGAATATGGGGAGTGGGATTAATTAGGGGGAAGAAGGAAAATGGGTGTGGGACCGGCGGCGGCTCAAAGGGACGGGTAAGGAAACTGGGGTAGGAGAAGGGGACGGGGTATGGGAATCTGGGGTAAAGAATATGAGGGTGTAAAAAGTTTGGGGATGGATTTTGTTTTGACATTTTTACCCATTTTATATTCTAGCTTAAAGTGAACTACCTAAAATACCCTTAAAAAAAGTCATGTGCATTGGCACATGACTATTTAACGCCAAAAAACTAACGGGGTTAGTGATAGTGACTATGGATGCAAAAATAAATAAGTTGAATGTGTTGTTTCAAAAGGAAATTAGTTTAGTGACCAAATACCCAAACTGGTCATAGTTGAGTGATTTTTGGTGCAGTTTTGCCTATAATTTAAATACCTAGCCTGTATCATGGTGAAATTTCATTTATTTTTCATTTGTTGTAGTAATTGTTTACCCACAATTTAAGTGTTTTTTCTTGGCATATACTCCATCCGTCCTACTTTATCTTACAAAGTCAACAAAAAAAATTGTCAACTTAGTTGTACTTTGACTAAAGACTACAAGCCAAATAATTAAGGATGAATGGACCTCAAACATGAATGAAAGATTGTTAATGCCAAATAATTAAATGTTGAAATAAATGAATGTTGTGATCAATCAGAATGAAAAAACCATCAGTGGCAAAACTCCCTTTCATAAACATTCCCGACACACCCTTTCGATGAACATCCAAGCCAACCCGAATGTTATTTGAATTAGTTATTTGAGAATCATTCATAAGTGATTATTATTGGTTGAATTAGTTATTTTGAGAAGTTTTTTTTTTTTTTTTTTTTTTTTTTTTGTGTCTTAATTCTTGTGTAAATAGTAACTGTGAAGTATGTGATGGGTCGGAGGGAGTAAGATAGATATAAGCCCACTAATCCCCGTCAGTCCATCAAAATCTAAATAAACACGACAACTAAAGCCCAAATAAGCCAATTAAAATTACACAGCCCAAAGTACCCTAGCGATAAACCTAACCCTTCTCTCGTTATATATATATATATATATATATATATATATCAGAGGTCCGATTTAAAAGCATGCATATTGAGGTAAATAACAATAAATAACATAAATAAAATCAAAATAAATATCGCATGAATAGTGAATAGTAAATTTGACTTTTTTGCTACAGTAACTTTGACTTTTGAAAATACGTATACGTAGGCTTTCGTTCAACCTCAGTTTATCCGTCACCCGTAGGTCTGGAAGGTTAGTGGTTTCCACCTTTCGTAACGTTTTTGTTTTGAAAAAATAAATTGTAAATTGTAAGCAGCAATAAATACTCGAGGCGGGAGTAGTAAACTTACTTTGTGTATTTGCAAATTGTTGAGAGTACAATTGTTGAGAGAGATTACAATAGATTTTTAGAGAGAGAAATATAGAGAGAATTTAAAACTGAAACTAAAATTGAGCCTGTCTTTACAATGAGAGTTAACATTCTTATATACTACTTGATTTTTGTCTTGCAGGTGGGCAGGAGGAATCTTCTTTTGAAAATTGTGGCCAGTGGGCCAGGGCGGCTGATGCTTTGTTGAATTTTGTGGCCAGTAATGGGCCGGGGCGGCTGATGCTCTGTTGAAATTTGTGGCCAGTGGTGGGCCAGGGCGGCTGATGCTTTGTTGAAATTTGTGGCCAGTGGTGGGCCAGGGCGGCTGATGCTTTGTTGAAATTTGTGGCCAGTGGTGGGCCAGGGCGGCTGATGCTTGATGCCTTCTTCTTTTTTGTTTGTTGGAGATGTGTGTGTGTGTGCCATGGTGGCTGAGCTTCACAGATCTAATTCTAGATCGTCTGGTTGTGTGTAGAAGTCATCATTAGGTTGAGTATCCCCTTCATTCATCGAGGATGAACTTCCTTCGTCACTAAGTTGGACCATTAGTCTTTCCAAATCCGTTGAATTTGTACATTTAGCCATCTGGGACATAATTTGTTGTTTCTTGGCTAAAAACTCTTCATTTTGTTGAGATTGTTTGAGAGGAATTGTTTTGCAATATTCTGGTTTTGAAAGAAAGTATTTTGTCACTGCTCCAGAATTGCAATGAGAAATTTCAGTTTTGTCCCACCATTTTATTTTGTATTTTCGAATCAGTATTGGTAAGATTGTTTTTTGTACACACTCACACTTTTGTACTGTCATACAGTCACACATTTGTTCCTCTCTTAAGTCAAATTCGGTCATAAAAATCCATGGGACTTGAAAATTATGACAAAATAAGGCCCAAAGAGGAGTCTGAGAAATTTGTTCTGGGTAAGAAACTTTTGTTGACCATTGGCCGAAGGCAATTTGTACATCTGTAGGGACAATTGATTTGTCTAAGCCGAAAGACTTCCACCATTGATGAAACCAATAAGGGGTTGGATAAGAAAAATTTGGACAAAAATATAAGAAGTATGAAAGAGAAAAAGATTTGTTTTGTCTAAAAAAGGCCCTTGACCAAGCCAAGATATAATCATAATAATTAAATCTGGCTGAATTGTTTGAATTTAGTAAATCTCTAGAATCATTTGGTTTTTGGCCCCAATCTGATAAAGTCAGGAATTTTAAAATTTTGACTTTGCAATAACGAATTTTCGTGTTATCAACATGATCTGTGGAATATTGAAAAGTGGCGGATTTTGTTTGTGTCAGAATGGTTTCATAGTAAAATTGGTTTTTCGTAAAATTATCAGGAATATAATTGTGCAAAGATGGTAAAATAAATTGTGATATTTGGTAAGGATGCCAATTATCAGTCATCTCATAAATTTCTGGTTCTAGGACACAAATAGAATCGGTATGATTTTTATAAAAATAATTTGTGGGTGGTGTTTGTTTAGGGTGAGGATTAGGAACAATTTGTCTATTGGGCTGAGAAGATTGAGGGTTTTCTATTTTGAGGGCAGATTTGTAAGTAACTGTCTTTTGAGAGGATGATGTTTCTTTTGAAATTGGGGGAGAGAATGGTTTTGCATCTGGGGAAAGAGTAGCAAACCTATTTTCTAGTTTTGGTTGAATTGGCATTCTATCAGGAATAAAGTTTGGGAATTTTGTAAGAGGTCTGATTTGTATGATGGATTGTTCTTTCTTGGCCTTTCCTTTGAGCGAAGTTCCTGAAATCATTCTAAACAGGGAGAATTTTAGTAGGTGGATTGATTTCAATTGATTTCAATAGTCTCGAGGCTATTTTAATCTGGTATATGCAAAAAATCCTCAAGATTAGGATAATGATCATGATAAATACATTTTGTGAGTCTTTTAAAAGTTGAGATTTCAGATTTGATAAGTATTGAAAAAGACGAGGCAGATTTATTTTCAAAGACTTCTTGTAAATCATGTATGTGAAATGTAAGCATTTGAGTTTTGTGAAAAGGGGTTCTTTTGTGAAAATTTCTACATTCTTTTAGAAGTATTGGGGACTTTTGTAATAAATAATTTATGTAATTGGAAGTATTTAAATGAATACGATTTCCATTTATAAAAAGGTCCCAAGTTTGTTCCTGTTCTATTTGTGAAATAAGTAAAGTCTCTTTTTCTAATTTTTCTAATTCTTGAAATGATTGTTCAGAAAAGAGTAAGTCTTCTTCATTTAAATTTGCCATTGCCTGCAATAAAGATTGTTTTTATTGAATTTTTATCTAATACAAACATATGAAATACATAAAAATACAAGAGAGAAATTTATTGGAGATTTTTAATTAACTTCCACATTTTCCTGGAAAGAGCCTTTGCTTGTATGAGCATATTTGTTGCGATCCTTTTCTGATGGTAGAAAACTCCATCGTTTTCTATGTATTCCTCAAGATCACTAATGATGAAACGTACATACATAAAGTGTATCCTTTTTTCATAATTTCCATAAGTTCCGGGAAAATCTGTAGATTTAAGATCTCTTAGTTGTCTAGCTAAATGGTTCAAATAATCAATGTTATCAAGGTCTCTATTAAGCCAGCTATTACGTCTACCATGTGTATAAAAAATTTGGTTATTTATTAGTGGAAGGTCTGCCATGTCCTTGTAGGAATTCTCTAGTTAAGAAATCTGGAATTGAATTGTCTTTGCCTGCACTATGAACGATGTCAAAATCAAATATTGAAAAAAGGGCTTGCCATCTGGCAAAAATTTGTTTTGCGGCTAAATTCTTTACATCTTTCTGTAAAACATCTTTTGCAGCTTTGCAATCTACTTTGACTATAAATTTTTGATTAAGTAGATCATCTTGAAATTTTGTTATGCATAGAACTATAGAAAGAATTTCCTTTTTTATTGTAGAATAATTTGCTTGTGTTGTGTTCCATATTCCCGAATAATATCTTATTATTTGGTCTTTTCCATCTATGTTTTGAGTTAATATTCCACCATATCCTATGTCTGAGGCATCAGTGGCTACTGTCTTAGGGGCATTAGGGTCACATATAGTTAAGCATGGTAATCTTTTCACATGTAATTTAATTTGTTTAACTACATTAGTATGCTCTTTTGTCCACGGTTTTGGATTTGTTTTTAATCTATCAAAGAGTGGTTTACAAATTTGTCTTAATTTAGGAAAGAAATCTGCTATGTAATTTAATGATCCTAGGAATCTTTGTAACTGATTTTTATCTTTTATCTCATCTGGGAATTTGTCAGCAAAATCTATAGATCTTTGTATTGGTATTAAAGTATTATTGGTTATTTCATGTCCTAAAAACCTAATCTTTGTTTGATAAAGTTTTATTTTTGTTTTTGATAAAACTAGGCCATTTCGTATCATTGTTTTATAAAATATGTTTAAATGTTTGTCGTGTTGTTCAAGAGTTTTACTAAATACTAAAACATCATCTATATAAACAATAATAAAAGTATATGGATTAAATATTTCATTCATTATTTTTTGAAATTCGCTTGGTGCATTTTTTAATCCAAAAGGCATAACATTCCATTCGTATTGTCCAAAGGGTACTGTAAAAGCTGTTTTGTATTTATCTTCTTCTGCTATTTGTATTTGCCAAAATCCTGATTTCATATCAAATTTTGAAAATATAGATGCATCATGTAATCGTTTTAGTAAATCTTGTTTATTGGGTATTGGATATCTAATCCATTTTAGTGCAGTGTTTAAAGGTTTGTAATTAATTACTAATCTTGGTGCACCTCTTTCTATTTCTGCATTTTTTGATACATAGAATGCTGAGCATGACCAAGGTGATTTACTCTTCCTAATTAATTTTTTATTGAGTAAGTCTTTGATTTCTTTTTTACAATATTCTAATAATTCTTGATTCATTTGTATAGGTCTTGCTTTTGTAGGTATTGTTTGTTCATTAAAATCTTTTCATATGGTAGTGTTATTACATGTTTTTTCCTTTCCCAAAAAGCTGTGGGTAAGTCAGAACATAAGTCTTTTTCAAATTTTTCTAATTTTTTAGAGATTATATCTTTGTTTTGTTGAAGTTGTAATTTTTCTTCAATTTTGATATTTAATAATTCTTCCTTAAGAAATTTCATTTGATTTTGTAAAGTATTTAATTTAGAGATTCCTGTTTTTTGTAAATTATTTACATCACTATTAGATACAGGATATAAAAAATCAAATATAATTTTTTGTCCTAATATTCTTGATTCTACTCCTCTTTGTGAAACTGAAAAGGGATATAACATTTGTAAAAAAGGATTTCCTAATATCAGTTTTGTGTTTAAATTTTTTACAAGCATAAGACTTGTTTTAAAGCAGATACTATTATTGCAAACATGTGCTTCGGGTATCTTGTATTTTACTTCTAATTTTGAAGAATTGGCTGCTGAAAGACTTTGTTTTGTTTTAATAAAATATTTTGTTGGTATTATTCCTTGTTCAACACAATTTAAATCTGCTCCTGAGTCTAACATGGCTAATCCTTTATATTCGAAATCTTTGATTTTCATATGTATATGTACATACCATTTTTGATATCTGACTCGAGTAAGAGCATATATACTTTCTTCTGTGTATGTAGAGGAATCTGTATTTGTTTCCGAAGAAGATTTTTTAGCAAAAGGGTTCTTAAATTGTTTGTCTAATTCTTTGATAGCCTTAGAAGTAGAAGCTTCATCATTGTAGGTTGAATGTATTTGTTTTTTAATTTCTTGTAGTGCTAATTTTGTTTCTATTTCCTTTTGTGTTTTTTGTAAATCTAAGTTACTTTGTTTTAATAATTTTATTTCTTTTTTTATTTCTCTAATTTCATATTGTAAGTCTACTGATGAAATTTGTTTCTTTTTGTTTTGGAACATTTGTATAACATCTTCGTATTGAGCGGGCTTAGATGTGTCTGGTTTTTCTTCATTAATTGTATTGGCTAATTGTTTTAGAAATTTTCTTTTTATAGTTGGTTCATCTATTTCTTTAATTTTTTCTAATATCTCATCGTATTGTTCTATTGTATTTAATTTATTATTACACAAACATATCTCTCTTTTACAGGATTGGCATTCATCATCATTACTAGTATCAGTTTGATCAGAAGAGTTATATTCATCAATATCTGTGGATAATTCAAGATTATCTATGTTTTGTAATATTTCTTCTGTTTCTTTTATTTTTAAATTATGGCAGATTTGTTGTATTTGTCTTTTTGCTGGGCAATTTTTAGCGATATGACCAGGTTTTTTGCATAAAAAACATTTTATGGTTTTATTATATGGTTTAAAAGGCCTAAAGGATTTTTTTATATCTTGTATTATTCTTATTATTGTCGTATCGTTTCTGAAAATGTGCTTTTTTATTGTAATAAGCAGGGGGATTGTTTTGATAGTTTTTATTTGTTTTTCTATATTTTCTCCTATATGTACTATTTTTGTAATATGGGCTTCTATGTTGAGTGTAATTTTTCTTTTTGTATGGAGATTTTAGTTTATCAAAACCAAATTGTTCACACCAATGTCCTAACTCTTTTCTTGTTTGAGTAGTTTCCTTTTTTAATTTGTTTTGTAGTTTTTGGTCCTGGCATAGTCTCAATCCTGTGATATTTACGCAAGTAATTAAGTCTCCATAGGTAAGATTATCATAGGATATCTGTCCATATTTTTGTTCTATCGTGTCTTTTACTTTTTCGGAAAATAGGCCTGGTAATCCAGTAATAAATTTTTCTTTCCAATGATAATTATTTGGATCAGCAAGATTAAAAACTCTTTTAAGAAAATTTTCTTTATACCATTTAAATTGTTCTAGTTTTCTGCATTTTAGGTTTTGTAATATTTCCGAATTCCTTTCAGTATATAAATCTATGTCTCCTATAAAGTGAGTTGTAATATTAAATATTAAGTATATTAATTGTGCAGGAGCTTGATTTCCATTTTCATCTAATATTGGGTGTCCATCTTGGTCTGCTTTTATAGCTTCTAAAATTTGTGTTTTTACTTGATGTGCTAATAATTTATCCCACCAAGTCCTTAATTGACCAGTGAATCCTAATATAATGTTTTCAACTGCTTGACGTTCTGTAATATTTGTAGATTTGTATATATTTCCTACTATTATCATTTCTTTTGTAATATTTATTATTTCCATTTCACTTAATCCGTCAATGTTCCATTCATAAATGTTTTTTGCATTGTATGATTTTGTTGGGTTTTTTAATATTTCTAAGTCGTCAGGGTCTTTATTATAAAAATTATGTCTCATTGTTTGAATTGGAATTGTATTTAAGTTTTCTTCTTCTTCTGATTCTGTAGTAGAATTATATTCATTATTAGAAGAGGTATCTGACTCTGAGGTTTTGTCATTATAATCTGTTAGCATTCGGATATTTGTACTTGTACTTGTTTCTTCTTTTACTTTTAAATGTGTTTTAATTTTATTCATTAAGTCATTTAGAGGATCATGTAGTGTTGGTTTGACTTCAGGTATTATTAAAGTATTCTTAGGAGGGGGAATTTGTTTAGTAAACATTGTATTTTTATTATTTTTTCTAGTTGATGGATTAATTTTATATAATTCTGAATATTCTGTAAATCTTTGGGATTTATAATGTTCATCATTTTTGGTTTGTATTGGTGTGGGTCCTATTTCTACATCTAGTTGTGCTATTTCTTCTCCTATTATGGTTAATTTTTTAGTAGAATTATCAATTTTCTCTTCAACTCTATCTAATTGTTGTCCTACGGTATATAAGTATAAATTTATCCAATTATTTTGTAAATGTAAAGATGTTTGTTTTTTATCGTCGGTGTCTAGTTGATTAGTTTTATCAATGGGGTATGCACCATATTGAATATTGTCTTTACTAAAGTAAGTGGCTTCTAAAGGTGGTTTTTCGTTTTCGTATACTTCGTGAGTTGGTAGAAGATCTGGTCCTACTTTGTACCATCGCCTTAGTTTTTTCTGTAATGTAGTTATTTTGTATAAGTAATCATGGTTTAAGAAATCAAAAAATGGTATGTGATATTCTTGCAATTCACAAAATTCGTAGTACTTTTCTTTTATTAATTTTTGTTCATTGGTATCATACGTTTGAAAAAATAGTTTTCTATTTTCTTCATTGTGCTTACTTGTAAAATCTTTTCTTAAAATACTTTTATTTAGAATAAAATCATTTTTTATCATATTTAAAGTAAAGTCACTATCTTCGTAAGATTGAACATTGATTCCTTCGTATGGGTGGATATTAATTCCTTCTCTGTTTGCTCCAGTATTGTTTGTTTGTTGTGGAATTTCAATATTAGTTTCATCTTCAAAAACAGTTTCATTTTGTGAAGAACTATCCTCATATTTAGTGTTCTGTGGGAATTCATATCTTCCTGATGTAGATCTTCTAGATGGTGCGTGGACATTTAATTTTTTGTGTCGACTTAGTGACTGAGTTCTTTTGAATTTTAGATCTACTGATCCATCTTCATATTGTGTAATTTGTTCTATATCAGTTGTTTGATTTTGTTCTTTTCTTGGGACAGTTTTAGCAGGATATGACCATTTGCCGGGTAAAGTTATTTCATTCCATTTAATTGTTTTTGGTATATTTATATTAGCTTTTGTTTTATCAATTTCCCAAAAAATGGTTTCTCCTATTTTGTTCCTGTTAAAAGCATTAGGACATAGTCCTGTATTCATAACTTTAAAATATAATCTGTAAAATATTTCATATACGTGAGATCCCTTTTTCATATGATAATTATGCGTTAAAATATCTAAAGTTAGGATGTCCATTATGTGAGGATCTGTTAAAGAAATTGTAAAATTTGGATAACTATTAAAATGAATTGGTCCATTTGTTAAACTAGTTTCAATGGCTCCTAATAAAGAATCTGTATAGTTTAGATGTCTAGCATCTCTTAAAGCTATTTGTATACTTGTGTTTAATCCTTCCATTGTTAAGGGTTTAATAGCAATTTGTACTAATCCGATATGTAAGAATTTGTATCCTTGAGATATATATTTTTTTATAGATGATTTTGAAAATAAGCTCATAGTTTGATTATTGGAAAATAAAGGGATAATAGTTTCTTTTGTTTTAATGGCTAATCTTGATTTTATGTTAAAAATTCCTTTGTCTTTATAAATTTCTGTATTTGAAATAAGTGGTGGTTTCCAATTAGTCAAAGACTGAGTATTCCAAGAAAATTCTTTTGATAAAATATTTTGATCATTTTCATTGTTATCATGGTTGTCATTCTCAATATGTATGTTATAATCGTTCATAGGATCTTGATTTCTAGGAGGCCTTCTATTCGTAAAATTACCTAACCAACTCATGATTTACTATTTGTCTTGCTTTTCGGATACACTTCCTTACCTAATGGATGCACGACTTACACTTCCTAATGCGTGACTTAGACCTAGGTGACACACCGACTCGGGACAAATAAGTAAATTGTCTAAGCTAGTAACTAGCTTAGACAATTTACTTATTTGTCCCGAGTCGGTGTGTCACCTAGGTCTAAGTCACGCATTAGGAAGTGTAAGTCGTGCATCCATTAGGTAAGGAAGTGTATCCGAAAAGCAAGACAAATAGTAAATCATGAGTTGGTTAGGTAATTTTACGAATAGAAGGCCTCCTAGAAATCAAGATCCTATGAACGATTATAACATACATATTGAGAATGACAACCATGATAACAATGAAAATGATCAAAATATTTTATCGCATGAATAGTGAATAGTAAATTTGACTTTTTTGCTACAGTAACTTTGACTTTTGAAAATACGTATACGTAGGCTTTCGTTTAACCTCAGTTTATCCGTCACCCGAAGGTCTGGAAGGTTAGTGGTTTCCACCTTTCGTAACGGTTTTGTATAAATTATAAGCAACAATAAATACTAGAGGCAGGAGTAGTAAACTTACTTTGTATATTGCAAATTGTTGAGAGTACAGATGGTTGATGAGTACAAGAGATTTCTAGAGAGAGAGATATTTAGAGAGAATTCTAAAATTGATACTAAAATTGAGCCTGCCTTTATAATGAGAGTTAACATTCTTATATACTACTCGATTTTTGTCTTGCAGGTGGGCAGGAGGAATCTTCTTTTGAAAATTGTGGCCAGTGGGCCAGGGCGGCTGATGCTTTGTTGAAATTTGTGGCCAGTGGTGGGCCAGGGCGGCTGATGCTTTGTTGAAATTTGTGGCCAGTGGTGGGCCAGGGCGGCTGATGCTTTGTTGAAATTTGTGGCCAGTGGTGGGCCAGGGCGGCTGAGCTTCACAGATCTAATTCTAGATCGTCTGGTTGTGTGTAGAAGTCATCATTAGGTTGAGTATCCCCTTCATTCATCGAGGATGAACTTCCTTCGTCACTAAGTTGGACCATTAGTCTTTCCAAATCCGTTGAATTTGTACATTTAGCCATCTGGGACATAATTTGTTGTTTCTTGGCTAAAAACTCTTCATTTTGTTGAGATTGTTTGAGAGGAATTGTTTTGCAATATTCTGGTTTTGAAAGAAAGTATTTTGTCACTGCTCCAGAATTGCAATGAGAAATTTCAGTTTTGTCCCACCATTTTATTTTGTATTTTCGAATCAGTATTGGTAAGATTGTTTTTTGTACACACTCACACTTTTGTACTGTCATACAGTCACACATTTGTTCCTCTCTTAAGTCAAATTCGGTCATAAAAATCCATGGGACTTGAAAATTATGACAAAATAAGGCCCAAAGAGGAGTCTGAGAAATTTGTTCTGGGTAAGAAACTTTTGTTGACCATTGGCCGAAGGCAATTTGTACATCTGTAGGGACAATTGATTTGTCTAAGCCGAAAGACTTCCACCATTGATGAAACCAATAAGGGGTTGGATAAGAAAAATTTGGACAAAAATATAAGAAGTATGAAAGAGAAAAAGATTTGTTTTGTCTAAAAAAGGCCCTTGACCAAGCCAAGATATAATCATAATAATTAAATCTGGCTGAATTGTTTGAATTTAGTAAATCTCTAGAATCATTTGGTTTTTGGCCCCAATCTGATAAAGTCAGGAATTTTAAAATTTTGACTTTGCAATAACGAATTTTCGTGTTATCAACATGATCTGTGGAATATTGAAAAGTGGCGGATTTTGTTTGTGTCAGAATGGTTTCATAGTAAAATTGGTTTTTCGTAAAATTATCAGGAATATAATTGTGCAAAGATGGTAAAATAAATTGTGATATTGGTAAGGATGCCAATTATCAGTCATCTCATAAATTTCTGGTTCTAGGACACAAATAGAATCGGTATGATTTTTATAAAAATAATTTGTGGGTGGTGTTTGTTTAGGGTGAGGATTAGGAACAATTTGTCTATTGGGCTGAGAAGATTGAGGGTTTTCTATTTTGAGGGCAGATTTGTAAGTAACTGTCTTTTGAGAGGATGATGTTTCTTTTGAAATTGGGGGAGAGAATGGTTTTGCATCTGGGGAAAGAGTAGCAAACCTATTTTCTAGTTTTGGTTGAATTGGCATTCTATCAGGAATAAAGTTTGGGAATTTTGTAAGAGGTCTGATTTGTATGATGGATTGTTCTTTCTTGGCCTTTCCTTTGAGCGAAGTTCCTGAAATCATTCTAAACAGGGAGAATTTTAGTAGGTGGATTGATTTCAATTGATTTCAATAGTCTCGAGGCTATTTTAATCTGGTATATGCAAAAAATCCTCAAGATTAGGATAATGATCATGATAAATACATTTTGTGAGTCTTTTAAAAGTTGAGATTTCAGATTTGATAAGTATTGAAAAAGACGAGGCAGATTTATTTTCAAAGACTTCTTGTAAATCATGTATGTGAAATGTAAGCATTTGAGTTTTGTGAAAAGGGGTTCTTTTGTGAAAATTTCTACATTCTTTTAGAAGTATTGGGGACTTTTGTAATAAATAATTTATGTAATTGGAAGTATTTAAATGAATACGATTTCCATTTATAAAAAGGTCCCAAGTTTGTTCCTGTTCTATTTGTGAAATAAGTAAAGTCTCTTTTTCTAATTTTTCTAATTCTTGAAATGATTGTTCAGAAAAGAGTAAGTCTTCTTCATTTAAATTTGCCATTGCCTGCAATAAAGATTGTTTTTATTGAATTTTTATCTAATACAAACATATGAAATACATAAAAATACAAGAGAGAAATTTATTGGAGATTTTTAATTAACTTCCACATTTTCCTGGAAAGAGCCTTTGCTTGTATGAGCATATTTGTTGCGATCCTTTTCTGATGGTAGAAAACTCCATCGTTTTCTATGTATTCCTCAAGATCACTAATGATGAAACGTACATACATAAAGTGTATCCTTTTTTCATAATTTCCATAAGTTCGGGAAAATCTGTAGATTTAAGATCTCTTAGTTGTCTAGCTAAATGGTTCAAATAATCAATGTTATCAAGGTCTCTATTAAGCCAGCTATTACGTCTACCATGTGTATAAAAAATTTGGTTATTTATTAGTGGAAGGTCTGCCATGTCCTTGTAGGAATTCTCTAGTTAAGAAATCTGGAATTGAATTGTCTTTGCCTGCAATATGAACGATGTCAAAATCAAATATTGAAAAAAGGGCTTGCCATCTGGCAAAAATTTGTTTTGCGGCTAAATTCTTTACATCTTTCTGTAAAACATCTTTTGCAGCTTTGCAATCTACTTTGACTATAAATTTTTGATTAAGTAGATCATCTTGAAATTTTGTTATGCATAGAACTATAGAAAGAATTTCCTTTTTTATTGTAGAATAATTTGCTTGTGTTGTGTTCCATATTCCCGAATAATATCTTATTATTTGGTCTTTTCCATCTATGTTTTGAGTTAATATTCCACCATATCCTATGTCTGAGGCATCAGTGGCTACTGTCTTAGGGGCATTAGGGTCACATATAGTTAAGCATGGTAATCTTTTCACATGTAATTTAATTTGTTTAACTACATTAGTATGCTCTTTTGTCCACGGTTTTGGATTTGTTTTTAATCTATCAAAGAGTGGTTTACAAATTTGTCTTAATTTAGGAAAGAAATCTGCTATGTAATTAATGATCCTAGGAATCTTTGTAACTGATTTTTATCTTTTATCTCATCTGGGAATTTGTCAGCAAAATCTATAGATCTTTGTATTGGTATTAAAGTATTATTGGTTATTTCATGTCCTAAAAACCTAATCTTTGTTTGATAAAGTTTTATTTTTGTTTTTGATAAAACTAGGCCATTTCGTATCATTGTTTTATAAAATATGTTTAAATGTTTGTCGTGTTGTTCAAGAGTTTTACTAAATACTAAAACATCATCTATATAAACAATAATAAAAGTATATGGATTAAATATTTCATTCATTATTTTTTGAAATTCGCTTGGTGCATTTTTTAATCCAAAAGGCATAACATTCCATTCGTATTGTCCAAAGGGTACTGTAAAAGCTGTTTTGTATTTATCTTCTTCTGCTATTTGTATTTGCCAAAATCCTGATTTCATATCAAATTTTGAAATATAGATGCATCATGTAATCGTTTTAGTAAATCTTGTTTATTGGGTATTGGATATCTAATCCATTTTAGTGCAGTGTTTAAAGGTTTGTAATTAATTACTAATCTTGGTGCACCTCTTTCTATTTCTGCATTTTTTGATACATAGAATGCTGAGCATGACCAAGGTGATTTACTCTTCCTAATTAATTTTTTATTGAGTAAGTCTTTGATTTCTTTTTTACAATATTCTAATAATTCTTGATTCATTTGTATAGGTCTTGCTTTTGTAGGTATTGTTTGTTCATTAAAATCTTTTTCATATGGTAGTGTTATTACATGTTTTTTCCTTTCCCAAAAAGCTGTGGGTAAGTCAGAACATAAGTCTTTTTCAAATTTTTCTAATTTTTTAGAGATTATATCTTTGTTTTGTTGAAGTTGTAATTTTTCTTCAATTTTGATATTTAATAATTCTTCCTTAAGAAATTTCATTTGATTTTGTAAAGTATTTAATTTAGAGATTCCTGTTTTTTGTAAATTATTTACATCACTATTAGATACAGGATATAAAAAATCAAATATAATTTTTTGTCCTAATATTCTTGATTCTACTCCTCTTTGTGAAACTGAAAAGGGATATAACATTTGTAAAAAAGGATTTCCTAATATCAGTTTTGTGTTTAAATTTTTTACAAGCATAAGACTTGTTTTAAAGCAGATACTATTATTGCAAACATGTGCTTCGGGTATCTTGTATTTTACTTCTAATTTTGAAGAATTGGCTGCTGAAAGACTTTGTTTTGTTTTAATAAAATATTTTGTTGGTATTATTCCTTGTTCAACACAATTTAAATCTGCTCCTGAGTCTAACATGGCTAATCCTTTATATTCGAAATCTTTGATTTTCATATGTATATGTACATACCATTTTTGATATCTGACTCGAGTAAGAGCATATATACTTTCTTCTGTGTATGTAGAGGAATCTGTATTTGTTTCCGAAGAAGATTTTTTAGCAAAAGGGTTCTTAAATTGTTTGTCTAATTCTTTGATAGCCTTAGAAGTAGAAGCTTCATCATTGTAGGTTGAATGTATTTGTTTTTTAATTTCTTGTAGTGCTAATTTTGTTTCTATTTCCTTTTGTGTTTTTTGTAAATCTAAGTTACTTTGTTTTAATAATTTTATTTCTTTTTTTATTTCTCTAATTTCATATTGTAAGTCTACTGATGAAATTTGTTTCTTTTTGTTTGGAACATTTGTATAACATCTTCGTATTGAGCGGGCTTAGATGTGTCTGTTTTTCTTCATTAATTGTATTGGCTAATTGTTTTAGAAATTTTCTTTTTATAGTTGGTTCATCTATTTCTTTATTTTTTCTAATATCTCATCGTATTGTTCTATTGTATTTAATTTATTATTACACAAACATATCTCTCTTTTACAGGATTGGCATTCATCATCATTACTAGTATCAGTTTGATCAGAAGAGTTATATTCATCAATATCTGTGGATAATTCAAGATTATCTATGTTTTGTAATATTTCTTCTGTTTCTTTTATTTTTAAATTATGGCAGATTTGTTGTATTTGTCTTTTTGCTGGGCAATTTTTAGCGATATGACCAGGTTTTTTGCATAAAAAACATTTTATGGTTTTATTATATGTTTAAAAGGCCTAAAGGATTTTTTTATATCTTGTATTATTCTTATTATTGTCGTATCGTTTCTGAAAATGTGCTTTTTTATTGTAATAAGCAGGGGGATTGTTTTGATAGTTTTTATTTGTTTTTCTATATTTTCTCCTATATGTACTATTTTTGTAATATGGGCTTCTATGTTGAGTGTAATTTTTCTTTTTGTATGGAGATTTTAGTTTATCAAAACCAAATTGTTCACACCAATGTCCTAACTCTTTTCTTGTTTGAGTAGTTTCCTTTTTTAATTTGTTTTGTAGTTTTTGGTCCTGGCATAGTCTCAATCCTGTGATATTTACGCAAGTAATTAAGTCTCCATAGGTAAGATTATCATAGGATATCTGTCCATATTTTTGTTCTATCGTGTCTTTTACTTTTTCGGAAAATAGGCCTGGTAATCCAGTAATAAATTTTTCTTTCCAATGATAATTATTTGGATCAGCAAGATTAAAAACTCTTTTAAGAAAATTTTCTTTATACCATTTAAATTGTTCTAGTTTTCTGCATTTTAGGTTTTGTAATATTTCCGAATTCCTTTCAGTATATAAATCTATGTCTCCTATAAAGTGAGTTGTAATATTAAATATTAAGTATATTAATTGTGCAGGAGCTTGATTTCCATTTTCATCTAATATTGGGTGTCCATCTTGGTCTGCTTTTATAGCTTCTAAAATTTGTGTTTTTACTTGATGTGCTAATAATTTATCCCACCAAGTCCTTAATTGACCAGTGAATCCTAATATAATGTTTTCAACTGCTTGACGTTCTGTAATATTTGTAGATTTGTATATATTTCCTACTATTATCATTTCTTTTGTAATATTTATTATTTCCATTTCACTTAATCCGTCAATGTTCCATTCATAAATGTTTTTTGCATTGTATGATTTTGTTGGGTTTTTTAATATTTCTAAGTCGTCAGGGTCTTTATTATAAAAATTATGTCTCATTGTTTGAATTGGAATTGTATTTAAGTTTTCTTCTTCTTCTGATTCTGTAGTAGAATTATATTCATTATTAGAAGAGGTATCTGACTCTGAGGTTTTGTCATTATAATCTGTTAGCATTCGGATATTTGTACTTGTACTTGTTTCTTCTTTTACTTTTAAATGTGTTTTAATTTTATTCATTAAGTCATTTAGAGGATCATGTAGTGTTGGTTTTGACTTCAGGTATTATTAAAGTATTCTTAGGAGGGGGAATTTGTTTAGTAAACATTGTATTTTTATTATTTTTTTCTAGTTGATGGATTAATTTTATATAATTCTGAATATTCTGTAAATCTTTGGGATTTATAATGTTCATCATTTTTGGTTTGTATTGGTGTGGGTCCTATTTCTACATCTAGTTGTGCTATTTCTTCTCCTATTATGGTTAATTTTTTAGTAGAATTATCAATTTTCTCTTCAACTCTATCTAATTGTTGTCCTACGGTATATAAGTATAAATTTATCCAATTATTTTGTAAATGTAAAGATGTTTGTTTTTTATCGTCGGTGTCTAGTTGATTAGTTTTATCAATGGGGTATGCACCATATTGAATATTGTCTTTACTAAAGTAAGTGGCTTCTAAAGGTGGTTTTTCGTTTTCGGTATACTTCGTGAGTTGGTAGAAGATCTGGTCCTACTTTGTACCATCGCCTTAGTTTTTTCTGTAATGTAGTTATTTTGTATAAGTAATCATGGTTTAAGAAATCAAAAAATGGTATGTGATATTCTTGCAATTCACAAATTCGTAGTACTTTTCTTTTATTAATTTTGTTCATTGGTATCATACGTTGAAAAAATAGTTTTCTATTTTCTTCATTGTGCTTACTTGTAAAATCTTTTCTTAAAATACTTTTATTTAGAATAAAATCATTTTTTATCATATTTAAAGTAAAGTCACTATCTTCGTAAGATTGAACATTGATTCCTTCGTATGGGTGGATATTAATTCCTTCTCTGTTTGCTCCAGTATTGTTTGTTTGTTGTGGAATTTCAATATTAGTTTCATCTTCAAAACAGTTTCATTTTGTGAAGAACTATCCTCATATTTAGTGTTCTGTGGGAATTCATATCTTCCTGATGTAGATCT